>CM017560.1:34458401-34761746 GCA_007844125.1 Sinonovacula constricta | reverse complement strand
AAAGAAGTAACATTTTCCTTCATTTACTGCATCCTCTGTCAATATGACAGTATCCTGGTCCTTAAAACTATATTTCGCCTTCATTGTAAGTCTTTATTTGTATTTTATATTTTTGTGTTTTGTACCTTACAGGATGCCAGAGATGATGTAAGAGGGGCAATAGAGGCTGGCTTGAGTGGCATTTTAGTCAAAACTGGTAAGTGAAGCATAGTTGGTAATATAGCATGGAAATTCAGTTATGTTGAAAAGAATTAAGGGAATTCACATATGAATTGTTGTCACTGCTAACAGCAGAAGCAAAATCATCAAATCAATTGATATTTTTTACATTTGATATCATCATATTTTGCATCATATGATCTATGAAGTGTTGGTGTGCTATGTAACCCAAAGTACAAATACAAAATCGACATAGTTTGACTAAAACATTAATCTTCTTATTATGAGAGCATGATCATTTTCTTTTAAAACATTAAATTTTAATTGCATTTCTTGATCTACAGATACTGTTTATCCTACCAGCACATGCATTTTTGTTTTTATCAATTGTTTGCAGGCAAGTATCGCCCTGGCGATGAGAAGCACCTTCCAGAGGGCGCTGTTGTAGTGAATTCATTTAGTGAGGCAGTGGATCTTATCCTTGGTGCAGCTTGATGAGTTGTGATAATTATGCCAATATATTGTGTTACACGTGGCATGGTATGGCAATATTTTGCTGTGATAACTATTTTTGCAGTGGATCTTAATCATCTTGCAATCAACATGATCATCATCATCATTATTATCATCATAAAAAACAAAAGCCACACATCCTATGTGGAAGAATATTTAAAACTGCGCTCAAATTGAAAAGTTGAACTCATTTTTCATGGTAGTCAGAGTAATCCTCATCATCATCACCATCATTCTATCTGTGTCCATATATCAAGTAAAGAGCAACATACCGGTATTCATTGTGGATATATATTTGATGTTTTAGCTTAAATCAACTTGAGAAGTTGAACAAATTGGGCTAAAATATAAGTAATGTTTGTTTCAAGAGCACATACTGGATAACTAGTCAAAAAAAGACGTATATGCACACACACATATGCACACACAGAGCATTTTGAGAGATATGACCTTGGGAATCAAGAATTTGTATTGTGTCATTATAGTGAAAACGTTTTTGTCTATTGACTTTTCAACAAAACAACTGGAGGGTAGCTGATCTGCAGTTGTAAAAATTGTTTGAGGTTATGCTATCATTAAAACAAAATTTGACCAATAATCCCATTCCTGATATCTGTCAAAAGGAATGCAGTGCATGCCAAAGATGCACGCCCATGGATTTTTGGCAGAAAAAACTGTGATCACTTGAAATATGCCTAAGGATAAGAGGGCCTGTTGTCTGGCAACAACAAAATTAAAATTTTAAATATTTCTATGAATTTTTATGGAAAGAACATCGTCTTTGCAAAAAGTCAAAAGTTTGAAGACAGGCTCTGTACGGAAGATTTGGTAGTAAAATGGACATTTATTTGTTAAACAACATAACAAATAATATTTAAATTGTAAGACTTTCTGTTATTTTTATGACTGCCTGAAATTGTTGTAAACCAAAGATTTCACATACCTATAATTTAGAACAAGTTTCAGAGGTTTCTATTTTGAATATTTATGTTTTTTGGTGTACACGGTAAATGTATATGCACACTTGTACTATATTATGTCTTCTACTAAATTCCACATTCAGTTTAATTCCTTTTCTCTTAAGTTGACATTTATTCAGATGCAAACAAATTTATATTGTGTTACACAACTTTTACTTCAGGTATAAATACATATGTACATATTTGATCATGTGGGAATTATGGAAGATTTTAGTAAGATAAATTTTCTAGACTGGAAGGTATTTTAAGCAACGTTTCTTACTGGTAAATTTATTGGTGTTCTGTTTTTAGTAACATGTACTTAAAAATTCAGATGAAGATATGCGCATGTATTTGTTCGAAACCGAATTTAATTTTGGTTTTATATAGTAATTGTAATGTTTAAAACCCTCATTTAAAATGTAATTTGAGTGTTTAAAGTCACCATTTTAATTGTAATGTTAGTGTTTAAAGTCACCAGTTTAATGTGTAATCAACCTTTATGCACACAAATGTCAAGTGCCATGTTTGTCTTTCTATACATACTTGCATAAATACAAGAACCATAAATCTGCTGGATTTAGATGCAGTAAGTATACAAATATAACCAGAGACTGAGAAAACACTATTTTCATATTTACCTACACACTGTTATTTTGTTATAAATTAAAGAAGCTGAAGTTTATGAAAAAATCCACACACACAAAAACACACAAAATTTATATATTTTAAGGATCGATTCCAGCACTTACCAAAAGAGGTTCACTTCAATGTAGAAATGAATATGACAGAAAAAGTGTTAATTGCTGGCATTGTAGTCAATGTGATTTAATTATTAAAAAAGATTGCTTATGCATCCGTAACACAACAGTGTTTGTCTTTAACTTCAATAATGTGTTACTGGTAAACGGACATCTTCTAAATATTATATTGCGATAAAATTATGTAATAAGTGTGTTTTTTGGCTTTATTGTTATTATCTGATTTATTAGTTTCTTGATAGTACATGTAAATGTAAACATCGTCAAACGAATTTGATATTTATTTAAAATAAACTGAAAAATTACTTATTTCTTCTTTATTGTACCAGTTGTTGTTTGTTTATTTATTTTTATTGTTGTTTTTATTGTTTTTTCTTGTAAAATGTGTAAACCTGTTAACACTACAGTTGTTGTTTTGCCTGAGTAGTTACTTGTGTTACGATCAATGGCACAACAGAAATTAAAAGCCAGCAACAAGTTTTATAATACAATATATTTTATTAAACCAACACATTACAACTTATTAACAATATATATTTAATAAATTATTTATCTCCAATAATGTCTAAACTGAACCAAGTCCTGATAAGATTATCCACTTGATGAAAATCTTAATTCTTTTTAAAATCCAAAAATAATACCCAAAGATATTATAAATATAAATCCAAAAATACACTAGATGAAATCGAAGAAAATATTCCCATATTGCTGTTATTTTATAACACTTGTTATGACGATATTTTCACATCTGGTCTTGAATTTCTTCTCAAGTCTAATGGATTCTCAAGTCTGATGGAAAATAGGTAAACGCCGCCATATATATTTATAATAGCTAGGAATATTCAAGAATGTACCAGTTGCATCGGCCATTAAAAAATCAGAATGTATGACGAGCTTTTACAAATCAATTTGACACCACGGAGAACATTCTATCAGTTAGTGACGTGAGCAGTGACGTAAGCAGTTTCCTGACCTGCGACCGTCACGAGGTCAGATAGCCTACTTCGTACATACTTTGTTGCACGTCTGTACGATTAATTTGCGTTTGTAATTAACCAGGTTTTCAACGATTGGGGTATGGCGGACAGGTGGCGTCAAACGGAGGGTATCTGGTCAATAACTTTAGTTTGGTTAAAACAACCTTGCTGAAACTTTTGATATAGCAAGCTTGCATAAAGACCTTGCTTGGGATTTGATTTGGAGCCAGTCAGGGAAAGGTTAAGGTCCCTGTTACTAAAAATGGAAAAACAGTTTCCACTCAATAACTTTAGTTTGGTTAAACTAATCTTGCTTAACTATGGATATAACAAGCTTGCGTGAAGACCTAGCTTGGGATTGGATTTGATTTGTGGCCAGTCGGGTCAAGGTCACTGTTACTTAAAATAGAAAAACATTTTCCGCTTAATAATTTGTATTAAAATGGAGGTACTGTGCTGAAATTGTGTATGTAGGTAGCTGATGTACAAACTTGGCTTGGGATTGGATTAGGGGCCAGTCGGGTCAAAGTTACTGTTACTGAAAATAGAAACACAGTTTCCGGTCAATAACTTCAGTTCGGAAGAACCAATCTTGATAAAACTTGGGATGTAGCAAACGTGCATGAAGACCTAGCTTGGGATTGGATTTGGGGCCAGTCGGGTCAAGGTCTATGCCACTGTTGCTCAAAATAGAAAAACAGTTAAAGGTCAATAACTTCAGTTAGGATAAACCAATCTTGATAAAACTTTGGATATAGCAAGCTTGCATAAAGATCTATCTTGGGATTGGATTTAGGGCCAGGCGAGTCAATGTCACTCTTATTAAAAATAGAAAAACAGTTAAAAAAATAGCTGCAGTTCGAATAAACCAATACACACTACTGTTCTTCTTCAATTACTAATAGCACATCCATATAACTGCTGCCTTTTTAGTCTACTACTAAAATTGGTAAATCGTTGAAAACCTGGTTTCGTGGCATTGCCACGTTTCTTGTACTCTCTTATTCTTTGTACTCTCTTAATCTAAGCTAATACGCGCATTAACTTGGTAAGTATGAGAATCAAATTACAGTTTTAAACCTTTTGAAAGTTTTGTGTATTACGTAATGCTTTGATTTAAACAACACATTTCTATGGACATGTACGAGTAATAAATAAAAAAAGATGGACATTTGGTCACTCTTGAGCATGTGTTTGGTTCATCAATGATGCAAGAAATATAAACCCTTGACATGCTACAAACTATATAAATTCTTTATTACATTGTTTTTTGACATACTTTGCTGTTACATGCAAATGTTACAATTACAAGATGCATTGATAGACTAACTAATTGGGAACACTTTCTGATCAAACGGCTTAAAAGTGGTATCCAACTGTTTACCTAATGAGATCAGATACATGTAAAATATCGTGCACTGCTTTGGGGAATTTTGGCATAAATTTTGCATTAACTTATACATTCGATTATGTATAGAAGGTTTTGAACACTACCTATATTCCCTCATTCCGTATGTAAAGGGGCTTTACTATAGCTATTAAAAACTACATTTTTACCTCCCTTGTGGTAGGTATTTTGGTATATATTTAGAAAACTTTGGATTTTTCCATTGGTTACAACTTTGAAAAATAACAACACACACTTAAGACTGAAACATGTGCATAAGATGGATTCTTATTGGCTACATTAAGAATTTATTAAAAAGCTTGGGCTCTTTTTTTGCAAAATAAGCAAATTAAAAGATTTTTTTTCTTATATTAGTATATGAAAATACCATCCCACTAGGGAAATAACGAAAAAAGCATTTCTTTCATTTCGAAGATGTGGTATTGTTCGACAGTACAATTCGCGATAAACACTAGAAGTTCATTCTTCCAAACAAAAATATATAAGCACAATCTTGTAATCTCTGCTAAAAATAGATATCGACGCCAAAGCGGATAACCCACGGTGAAATATATAACGTGACCTCAAAAATAAGTGGTCATGCGGTTTTCTTAGTAAAAAAATAGGTATCTTTGCAGATGGATCAGATAGGAAATACCTGTTTGCAATGACGTGTGTGGATTTATGCTTCTTGTTCACACAGATCTAGGGCATAATTGAATCGCATTTTTCTTACCTTTTCAAGTAACAATGACTTATTTGGTTATTTTAGCAAACAAAAATTTTCTTTAACCTTTTGGATACCACCTTTAAAGCTAGAACGAATTGGTCTGGGTCTATACGCGAACAAGATGGCTAAAGCTATACCAACACGAAACAAAATTTGACAACACTTACCCAATCGGAACACCTCGGAAATTTCACGAATCATCTCTCGGATGTATGTAGGTAGCCGGATCACCTCGGCCATTTCAATAAATGGGACAGCTTTTTGTGACAGACGTCAAAACAAAGATGGCAGCTTGGATGACAGGTCACTACAGTATGAAGTCTGTAAAACTTCAATTTGTTCCGGCTTCAATTTTAAATCATTCAGGCTTAAAAATTTACCCACCGCAGCAGACATGCAGTTGTCATACGATGCCATTGTTCATATTTTGTGCGAACTACATTTTAGGCATAATCGACTTTCGGCGAACAAAACGATCTTGATTTCATTAAGTATCATTGCACCACATACATCCGAGGGATGATTGTCCCGAGGACGGAATTACCCGAGGAGTTCCGATTGAACACTTACCGTGTGTCGTGTGTCTTCTTCCAGGGCATACGGCTAGATAGGTATCAGCTCTGATTTATTGAAAGAAAAACTGGTGCTAGATATAACGCTTAAAGAGAAAACCCAACAGGTACCGACGTGCAAGGGTTAGTAGGACAAGGGCCGGGCCGGGATACTTCAATTATGTTTTATAGGGCCAAACATCACACTTTGTCCGAAACAATACTACGTAAATGAAAGTTAAATAGTTAGGTTTATTAATCTATTTACATAATTTACAACAACAAAAACAATAAGAAAGGCACAGACACGTTATATAATACAGAGAAATCACAACATACATTTACAGCCTAGAAATGACCGTTAGGCTACAGGGACGACCTGGAATGTCTCAAACAGCTATAGTACATTTCCATGGTTACAATAGCATACAAGCAAACCTGTACGATTCGGGACAGCATACAACATTGAATTTACTTTAAAAATGTGGTTAGTTGAACTGAGTGCATTTCATTTGTGGCTCGGTTCTGGCTACGAGACATGCAACTCGCGAATATAAAAGGACGTTGACTCCAGAAAGTTTAGTACAAACATTAGACCGCCTGGGTGCTTTAAATCCGGGATTTTGTAAGACATAGATGACCGCCTTTACATCCATAACACTCTTCATCTCATGCTTTTGTAAGTCATATATATTCACGCTTTTGCATCGTAACTTTGGGTCATGAAATAAATATTCCTTTACGTCCTAACTCTGTGTCTTTTCTTTGTTCGACTGTTAAAATATACGATGTGGAAAAGTAAGCTGAGTAGACCCTTGTCAAGAGACAGTATGTGAAGAGGTAAAAATGTGTTCAAACATTAAAGAGTGTGGCTATCACTTGACAGCCAGACAGCAAAGCCAGGCTGATAGTATCTTCGTGATAATCTTATGTATACGCACAATACTTGATAAGTATTTTATGAATTGTGTGTACTCAGTTGAATGTATGCGCATGTTTCATTAGGCTCAACACACTGTCTCCATAAAATAAATGCATTTTACAGGTTGCAAACAGTTTGGTGCATTATGCAGTTTTCAGAACGGAGTGAATAAAAATTTCTACAATATTTTATGTTTTTAGATATTAAAAAAGACGAAAAATATTATCAGCGGATTACCGCTATAAGATAAAACACGCGATGCGTTGGTAGTTATGCATACTAACTTTTGGTAGTTTTGAGACCCGAATTCGCTTCACCATTCAATAATTTAAACTCTGTAAAATCCTTAGCTTTGCTAGTTTGCCTTAAGAACACACATATAACAATTTACACTCGAAAGATCACACTTAAAAAACAAAATATGCTAATGAATACCAGAGGTGAACAGTTGAACAGGACGGGGAGGGGTGGGGCACATAAAGCTATATCCTGCATTTCAGAAGCTGCTAGAAACTTTTTTCAGTGAGTCTAAATTTGTATTCTTGTCGACAAAGATATTCTTAAATAATTATTTTTTTCCAAAGGATGAAGGGAGAAGTCAAACTGAGCGAGAACCATAGGTACGAGTAGTGTAAGGGGGTCTGGAGGCATGCTCCCATAGGAGGAGTGTTGACATCTAGTAGCAAAATAGCGTAATTTCCCGCATTTTAGATGCTTGACAGACCTTCATAAAAAGTATTTTTTACACAAATAGTTTAATTTCAATGCGTTGTGTGTGTTTTATTACAATGTAGGTGTAAATACGTGCTTACTTGTCTTATTTGTAGCACATATGTGACAATAATAATAATAATAGCGTCAAAAATATCGGACACACTCTTAAATGTAATATGTGTGAGTGTTTTTTTCTGTTTTTGTGGGATGGGTGGCGGGGACAGTTCCAGGACCCTCCCCCCCCCGCTCCCGCACACACACACACACACACACACACACACACACACACACACACACACACACACACACACACACACACACACACACACACACACACACACACACACACACACACACACACACACACACACACACACACACACCTGGATCACCCTAGCTAGGCCCTCCCATGTTCTGTCTTTGATTTAAAAATTTCAGTCATAATTAAAGTTTGGTTTGTTGACTATAAATTAGATATTTTAAAGTTTAAATATATATATATCAACTATATATATACCCGCAAGCTTTTTTACAATTACAATATTTATTATACATCTCTCTCTCTTTCTCTGTCTCTCTCTCCTTTTTAATATTCTATTTTTGTGCATGGATATAAAGATTTAAATGCAGGCAAGTCACCTTTAATGCGTGTCCGATGCAAGAAAGTTTATAATTACCACATCTATTGTAAAAAATTGCCGAGGTAGATTGTATATGTCCCTGCATTGAGATTTGAATGTCGATGAAACACGCTTCTGGAATAGTGAATCAGTTACACAATTATGATGGTCGTTTTATAACAGCCAATTATTAAATGAGTCACAGCAATGTTTTACTGATTATAATACAAATTAAGGAAACTAACTTCTGCAAATGGACTGAACCCGGCCGGTCCATTATACTGACACCGACGAGTCAGGCGTAATGCTGTCCCCTTAGCCCCGAGCGTTAGGAGGGAAGCCACTACTACCAACTTTAAAGTCTTTGGTTTGACCCGGCCGGGGTTCGAACCCACGACCCTCCCGATCCGCAAACTGACGCTCTACCACCTGAGCTATTGCGGCCGGTTTAAAGATGTAGAGGGAAACTGTTTGAATTAATGGGAGAGAACTCTTAGCGCCTGTAGCGCCTGGAATGAATTTGGCGCCATAAAATCTAAACTGGTTCTCTGTGTCTTTGCGCACGACATTTTTATTTTGTACAAAGCCGAAAACAAACTCAAAACGCGTTGAGTAAAAGGCTTGCTCTTGCAGATGCGACTTTCAAAAATGCCGTGAACACTACCTAAATGGTCACATTGAGCTGTAAACCTGTAAGTATTTAATATTAAAAATAATTTGTATTAGTACAATACTAGTACAAACGTTTTAAGTTGGAAGAATAAAAAATATAAACTAGTGATCAGTGTCACTAGAAGCTCTTCAAAAGCCATTTGCATTTGTCGATATTTACTTTGACAAATCTTACATTCAGACACGGCAGTGCACACACGTTTTTACCATTGTCATGCTCCATAGCCTTATGTATTGTTATATGAATGTGTAAACTTTAAATGGAAGCTGTACCGAATTATGAGTAGATTTATATCTAAAATAGAAACCTTATAAAATGAACAGTCTGGAAGCTTAATTTTCAGAGAAAGCATAGAGTAATGTGCTCTTTTCTTAAAATATATCAAACCACATCGTTTATTATCTTTTTCTCTGACATTAGAAGTTGATAAAATATTTTGTTTTCCTTAGCATTCAATGAAAAGGAATTGCAACTCTGTATGGCCTATTTCATAATTTTTTGTTCCAGTTGTTTCCCTTTACAACTAATGTTCGATTTTTTTGCCCATCATAATTATGCTTTAATCCAACACGAGTAAAATAGAATGTATATAATTGAAGACAATATATGTGATGTTTCTTCATTTTTATGATTCATGTATTTGTTAGATAAAATCTCTTTCAAAAACCACTTCTGACACCATTGAAGTGGCCCTAACTGGAAACAATCCTTTACCCACAGCTGGGATTATACCCACAACCACATTCTGCTATGTCATATGCTCTATCAACAGGTTGGCAAAATGCTGGCAAATATGAGTATTTTCCATGCCAGCGGTATTAACTGGCAAATACTGGTTGACTGAATTAAATAAAGAGCATGTTCACATCATATTTAAAGCAATTATTTGTACCTTTGTAGGTTTTCATTTTTTTAGAAAGCAGTCTTATTGAGGCTGCTTACAATAATAAAGGGGATCACTTTCCTGGGGCTGTCTGGGCTTACACACTTACCCATATGCATAAGGGTGATAAGAAAATGTCAAGAATTAGAAAAATGGTAGAAATATTTATGTAGAGTTTTCTGACTTATTTATACATCCATTTAACTTGTACATACCATTTATTATTTTTAACTTTTAATGTAGATGGAATTTTGATTTTAAATACCATCAAAATGCATCAACAGGGGCATCATCTAGAGACATTTTTTTCTGGGAAAATATGTCCCCTAACTACCCTAGCCTTGGTGTGTATAATCAAATATGTTCAGGGTGCTCATGTTTTCTTGCAGTCTAATTATTTGATATTTATGTTCTTATTACCATATAAGAATCCATCTTAGGCTGTTTTGTTAACATGTCTTAATAGAGTAAGCCATTATATCTTAAAATTAACCTGATCATTATTAATCAGATTGCTCGAGTAATTAACATGACACAAAAATTGAGCTTATCAGCAAAGTCACTGCACTCACCTGTTATGTTGTCATAATTATTATAAAAATAAAAGTACTGGCTATTGCTCAACAGAAGCTGTGTTGTTTGTATTGTAAAGAAAGTATTTAATGATTTTTGTTTGACATTATTTATGTCTGAGTTTTTATGAAAAGAATGGTTTCATTTTCTGGCAAATTATTTATTAAAAGTAGACAGACATATCTTTAAAACAAACCTTCACTGTTTGCCTTTTGATCAATCATATCTCAGTTGATGTTAAGTATGTATTTTTTATCATATCTTATTAATTACAGGTAATTGCAGAATGAATGTTTTGGCTGTCCGTTCTTTGACTTGCATGTCAACCTTCTAAAAAGACATAGATAAGCAAGAAAGTAAGTACAGTTTATTATTTCAAGTTTATAAATGTCAGTTACTTAGGTCGATGAAACAGACATGGCTTGTCAAACTACAAAGACACTCTGTGCCTCATAATATGTCGTTTATCCTCTTTTTGAAAGATTTATTTTGACAACTCAAACTACTTACGCAAAAGCAATTATGCATATTAAATTGTAAAGGCACTTATGTAAAGCCATTTGAATAGAAATAAATTTACTTGTATGACAGAAATCATCTTTGATGCACACTGTGTTGAGATTGTTCTGACAGTTGCTGTGTTGTCATTACCATCATATTAAAATAAGTTCCCTTGAATGTCACTTTTATATTTATTTAATTTGAATAGGTAGTTTAAGAATTCAGTGAAATGTATACATTACTGTATGGAATCACTTTAAACAATCTTAAATTTAAACCATCTTAAATTTGAACCGTCTCCAAATAACTGAAATAATGTTGGTGGGATGATAAACCAAATAAACAGACTTAAATCTGCTGTTTCAATTAAAAATTTAATATCTGCAAATAGGCATTTATTTTTTTATGTATTAAATATAAAACCAATTGTATGTAAAGTATATTATAAGTATTGATTCTAAACATTGTGATTTTCTTTTTTTTATAGATATGCATAATTCTGTAAACCACCCACATCAAATTTTTTTGGTGGTCAGGTCATTTAACTTATATCTTAGTTTAAAGATGGTATCTGAAAGTTTGGACCAAATATTTTTCTCTCAATCAAATATATCATTGTTACCTATAAAGATCCAGCAAAATGCTGTTCAATGATGCACTATATCTGTGTGATCAGTGAAGCACAAATCTCTTGTGATTCCAAACAGTTATTTCCTATCGGGGCCGTGCTGCAGAGATTGCGATTTTTAAACTAAGAAAACCACATGACACCTTACTTTTGACATCACGCAGGGCTTTTTCAGGAGTTTTTGGGAAAAAGGCCCCAGCCCCAAATTGGGAATTTTTGACGCGGTAAATAGTCAAATTACGGGAAAAAAGTATCGACAAAACAAACCAATTGGGAAATTTCAACATTTTTTTTTTCTGCATTAAAGCTTAATCTGCCTTGTATCAGTTACAGTACATGTATGGCCATCATCACCCATCTGATCCTCAGACACTTGGCAAGAACTTTCAGTGACATTTGAAACATTGGATGTTTTGCTCCAGAGAGATTTAATTGTTGGCGTACCCTTGGCATCTTTTTTTCTAGGTTTTTTCGGGTAGTATTAACTATTGTGCGATATTTTTTGTCACTATTTTTTGCAGGTTAGTATAAAAGCTGGTACTGCTCGTAATGCTTCATAACTTCATAAAATTTTTGCTTCATAACTCCTTTCTGTTTTATATGCCGTCAAACATTAACGGCGAAAATACTTGTGTTTATGAAATAAAAAATAATTCTGTTTATTTTCAAACCATATATTGACTATAATGTTATCTGGAGTAGCGCTGTGATGCATCTTCAACTTGCGTTACGGTATACGGCTGGGTAAGGGTCTATTTTTTCACTGGTTACATTTATACATAAATTCAAGGAAAGTAGTTTTCACAGATCACCAATTAAAAGTAAACAAACGATTCGTCTAATTGGAAAAGTCTCTTGATTTCATGGTTTCTTGGTTGTTATTTTTTTATATGTACCGGTAAAAGGCATTTCGGTTCATATGGGAACTAATTTATGAGATTGGGGATTTTTTTCTTGAAATTGGAAAAAATGGTTGCTATCGGCCCCGTGAGACAGCCTGGAAAAGCCCTCTCACCTTATACCGTCATCCGGGTAGTCCACTCTGACGTCAACATCTATTTTTAACAGAGATCATTATCATGCCTTATCATAAATTTGGCAGGTAATGAACAAGTAGAGTGATTTTTGTTGGAATTTTACTGTCTAACAATATAGATAGTGTTCAAAAGCATCTTTATTTAGCGTGCCTTAATTTCCCAGAACAGTGTTATAAATATTGTTACCCTCATCTGATGTAGGTAAACTGTCATACCACATTTAAAGGAAACTGACAGCCTTGGGTGCTTAAAAGGGATATTTTTTAAATGGGGTTGCTAGGGCCTGCATTTGTAACTTTTATTCACACGAAATAGATTTTTATCATATATGCTATTATTTCAACTAATGGTCATCTTCCAAATACATAGTTATATTATTTCTGTCAATGGTAGTTGACCGACCTGGTAGCACAATCGGTAGAGCTCCAGGTATGGGATGCCGCAGGTTCAATCCCTGGCCCCAACATACCAAAGTCAATAAAAATGTTAGTGGTATAGTTCCTTTGCTAAAGTTCAAACAAATATAAAGGTAGTGCCAAGACTAATTGGCCCAGTATCAGGATACTGAGACTGAGTGTGGTATCACGCCAGGATTTCACAGCATGCTATACACAGTGAAGGCAGCACTATATCTGCTTCAAGAGGATACCGTCTCCAATTGACTGAAATACTGTTGGTGGGATAAACCCTATGAGCAAACAAATAATAAACAATCAATGGTAGTTGCATGTTTGAGTATGTTCCCAAGCTCCGAATCAAGTACTCTGAACTACAATGTAACTGCATCCATTCACCAAATATTTTTGTTAAATGTGGACTAGAAGTTAGTGGTATGGGAGAAAAAGCCTGTCATCTCAACCTAGATAGTCTCTTTTATTAGTCTTTAATTGTCCACAAGTTACAATAGTCACAACATCATTTCAAATATAGAGTGACATTCCAAAGTAAAGTTTGTTTAAGCGTGTTTTTCAATTTCTTTTAATTATATGCTTTCATTGCTCAATCAATGTCTACAAAAGATCTGAGATTATTTATCACATGTACATTCCTAAGTCAACTATAACTGACAGTTGACTCTACTAAATCTGCTATTAACAAAGCTGAACTCATCCATTAGAACAAGGTCAAGGTGACACATCGCATGATTAATGGTTCATTAATTTTACTTTCTTTGCCAAATTTCCACAAATTTTGGATTATCAGATTTCTTTTTAAATTGTTCACTTGCAATTCAAAGTCTTTTCCATTTTAATTCAATGTTTTCAATGGACCGAGTTAAATTTCTGTCTCCCACTGTGATAAAAAACCCACCAAAGTTTTGTTGTTTCATAACAATTTTAAAGTTAAAGAAAAAAAGTATTCTATAAATGATACCATTTCAGTCAGTTGCTTGCTATGATGACAAAAGAATGGTTTGTGATTAGAGCTTAATTGTATGGCTTTGAAATTAAAAAAGAAAACTCGGGATAAAATAATCATTATTACAAGGGCACTATGGTAGAGGGATGGGATTTGCCGGCTTTTTTGCCGATACTGTGCAGCGACATTTCTATCATTATAGCACAGGGGCACTTATGAGGTGCCCAGGGACTGAACCCGGCCGGGTGATTATACTGACACCAATGAGTCAGGCGTAATGCTGTCCTCTTAGCCCCGAGCATTAGGGCATAGGTAAATAAGAAAAGGTTCTATCAAAATTTCCACAGATATTTAAATTTTATCTGCCTGTAGACAAAGGCAAACAGGGTAAATGTAAATGTGACAAAAACACAGAGACGAGACATAACACACAAAAAGAAAAACCATCAGTTACCGCCTTGGGTTGCCACCACTACCACTACCGCGACCTCCCAAACCTTAAGCTGACGTTTTACCGCTTGAGATATTGCGGCCAGTCACTATAGTAGGTGATAGTGCTGGGTATCGCAGGGGCAAATCAAAACACAATTGTGATATTTGAATACAAAATAGTATTCTTGGGTGGGGTTTTTTTTTTTGCCTGAAATAAAAATGCATATACAAAAGTGAAAACAATTATTTAATACTTGTTTTTTCTTAGTAATTCTAAAACAAATGGGTAGAAATTAACTAAGGAAGTCAGCAAAACAATTTAAGAATTACACAAAAATCATAATTTAATGTATATTGTCAGAATACCATCATATAGCCTTATCTTTAATTTGAGATATGATGAACAAATTTGGTATATAGATATCTTGCAAAGGAGAGGAAAAGTAGATATATTTTTGTTTATTTATTTTTTACTTTTTTTCCATGACTATGGAAATGTTTAAGGCATTTGGTTAAATGAAATACCTTTTACATATTTCTGCGTAAATTTATCCAGCCTGCGACCCAAACATGACAGTTTTTATTATAAGCATCAATATATATTTTTTTTAAATTTTATAACTACAAATTGATATTAACTATGATAAGGCTTTGATCATTACAGTACTGAAAATCACGAAATTGACAATTTTCCCGTTTCCACTCCGTTTCGTTTCCATTTCAGTTGGAAGCGTTTGCCGCTCCGTTTCCATTCCGCTTCCGTTGCGTTTCCGTTTCGTTTTATTCGCTTCCAGCGCTGCATTTCAAACGCTTCCAGCGTTTCTATCGTTTCTTCCGTTTCTACCGTTTCAAGCGTTCCGTTTCGCTCCGTTCCGATTTTGACTAAAAATTTCGTTTAATAAATTTCTAAAGGTAAAGTACTTCCGGTGTGTTTGCAAAATGACGAAAGAAGTAAACATTCTAGGGAGAGGCAAAAATCTTCCATCACATATAAAGGAATCGGCAGTAGATTGTTTGCGACGAGGATATTCAGTGTCAGTCACCCGGAGGGAAATTGCAGACAAAAAATACCCTTAACAACCAGCACCTGCAAATAATCCTCAAAATTCAGGGAGTGCAGTATTGAGAAGATGCCTACCTACTTGTCTTCGCCAGACGTCAATATCCCGGAATAAACAAACAAGAAATAACTTTCAAATATGGTCCACACACACCCAGTATCCTAAAAAGTTAACTTCTCCGTGACGTGTTAATCCGCAAAAAAGCGTAATGGTGATCCGACCTTAAAATAAGACGATATCACACACAATTTTTTTTTTAAACTTGCCCCCGGACGTTTGCCCCCCGCCCCTATAAGTGCAGACCGGACGTTTGCCACCCCCTCTCCCCTTCAAATAAAAAGGTCCTTCAAATAAAATGGCCCAGCGTTTACCCCCATCCCCACTGCCAAAATAAAAAGGCGAATGTTTGCCCCTTTCCGATATTTGTTATATGGCGGACTTTAGATTTAACGTCTCGCTGATAGTAACGTGTAATATCCAATAATTTTAGATAAGTATTACTCACTACAGTCACATTTCATGGTTAAAATGATTATCTCATATAAACATGAACATGTTGTTTTGTCGAAAACAGGCACATAAAGTCTCATAGAACAAACAACTTTCTTAGAAACAAGTGTGTGTTGTTGTGTTTTCGGTTTGCACATATTAGCGCCAATTAACGGCTGTTAACAATATTGTTCACGCACTTATAATATGAAGTCGCTAATTATATCAATGTGATTTTAATTTCTCCAAGGTTGTAACAAATAAATGCGGTGAACAAATAAATCATTAGATGCGGTGTAATTTCTTTCTGGAGAGGAGGGCTCTCTGGCTAACACTGCAACATCAAAGAATATTCTGGGAAACAATCGCCGGTCACTATCATTTGAAGTCGCCGAAAAGATTTTTTGTTTGTTTCAAATTGACCGACCTATTATTTCTCTCAATACTGTGCAACATGATATCGATCGATAATTGTCTTCAAGCTGCCATTTAGAAGATAGAGAGGGTGTGAACGCTGGGTACTGTTTAGGGATTAAAAATGGTAAGTACGCGTGAACGGCGTGTGCTATGAAAAAATATGCAACGTTATTGACGATTTACCTTCGCGGCATAAATATAAGTTCTAAAGGAATGATAGTGGAGGGAGGAAACTGTACTATGTAGTAATATTTCAGACTGCGCATGTTTTTACTTATATAAATGTCCTTTCAAAAACTTTTTAGTCCTTTTAATGATCATAAACACTTTTATAAAGGTATTATTTATATTTAAGGTATGGATTAACTACAAAAGAATAGGCGAGCCATTGAAATAATACATTTGCAATAAACACGAGATGAAAATATACATTATACTGTGTTCCTTGATGTGTCTTCTCCTGATAACATTATTTACAAAAAAACACGACAATTAATGTAGTATTTACTATAAGAAATCCCCAATCCCCACATCCACGTTTCCTCTTCTTAAACTAAAAAATAGTGGGTGGGGAAAGGGTGCACCATTGTGGATACTACTAAATATAGCGTTAGGTCCTTTTATGAGCCAAAAAAGATATCGTGCACCTTAGTGTTTTGTCCTTTTTGTTGTCCTCGCGTAAGTCAATGCATATTGCTCTTTAAAAGGTGAAGGTCATAAACCACGCGACTGCCATAAGGTGACATTTTCAAACACAGCTGCATAGAGGATGCATGTGTTCTTGCGAAGTGGAAAAGACGCCAAAACACGGTCACACTTCCTGTCCACTAGACAAACAAGGTGTCATAAAACTGCCAATTAGCTTAATTAGTTGGGGTGTCCGCTCATGTCTTAAAATTAGGGATTCAATTAGAGTAGAACTTTGTGATGGCATGAACCCTACCCACGCGCATGGAGAAACATAATATCAATTTACAAAACGATATATTTTAAATTAATATATTTCTATCTTTAAATGGGTACAAAAATTAAGTACCCGGTAGGGCCCTCATTAGACCACATTTTGGCATAGAACATTCAAGACATGAATGGGAAAATGAGCAGTAGCCAGGCCTCATTCAAATAGTTGCAAGTCAAGTAAAGTCAAAAGTTGTATGCAGATTCTTAATCGCGGTCCACGAATTCCGATTAATCCTATATATGTAACAGCGCATTATGGGAACTATGCATTTAGAAATAGGAATTTTGATAATATTGTCCAAATTTACAACATTGTTCATTATAAGATATATAACAATTAAGATTAGAAGCAGAAGAAACTTTGCTTGACAAAGAGGCAAGATAAAATAAAATACATATCCATACCCCTGTAACTAAAGTAATGATGATGTAAATGACGGTGCTGCTGCTGCTACTGCTGCTTCTGCTGATAATGATGACGGTGATACCGATGCTGTTTATGATTATAATGTAAATGGTAATAACGGTTACGGTGATGCTGATGCTCATGACGATTATGATGTAGATCGTGATGCCAGTGATGCTGCTTTTGATGATGATTAGTGGTGATTATATAAGTAATATGGGATCCTGATGATGATCATGTGTGATCAGGTGAATTTAATGGCGGTAAGGATTATTATGTCTTTAATATTTATCGTGATGTAAGTTTTTATCACGGTTGTTTTATTTAACTGTCAATCGATGATTGTATACGTGCACTATTTGGCAATCTATGGTTATTCAGACGTTGAACTTTAGGATCATACTTGTCATTGGCTCTGAGTGCCGGGGAGGATGTTATTGGTTCTTGATTGGGTCACACCTTGCAATAATACATAGCATTGTTTGTTTGTTTTATGTGTAGTTGTTTTATGTTTTTTGTGTTATATGAGATGTGTTACCTTCTTTTGGTTGAGGTTTAATTTCACTAAGTAACTTTATTTTGTACCACGCAATGCATTCTTTGTAAATGAAAAATACTTAAAGCAAGTATGTTCACACAAAAATGATTGGCAAAGTTGATCCGAGAACGGACCATGCAGCTACAAAGTAATTAGCGAAAATTCAAACTCGGGAAATGCTGCGACATTGCGCGCGCATACGTGTAATGACAGGGTTGGGTACCAGAAAGGCCGAAAACCAGAAAGGCCGTAGACCGAAAAGGCCGTTGACCAAAAAGGCCTTACCAAAAAGGCCGAACACCTAAAAGGCCGCAAGTTTCATGCAGTATAGGATTATGAATATGCGTTTGATGCTAGATAGTTTAATGATAAAATAACAAAGCCAGACAAATTGTTGAATTCTAATTTGTAATTATGGTACTGCAATAATATCGTATTGCTAATTAATTTACCTTTGAACTTTGGCTTCAATCAGTGCGAAATAAATTTCATAAAAAAACGAGACAAACTGTTAAAAACAAACTTTCCAATTTAAAATAGACAATATGAAGTAGGAATGTAATAATTTAACAATTAAAGTTAATATTATAACACTGTTATGTTATAAATTACTTCAATTTAAGCAGATCTATAGGTGTTTAAAGTTTAACTGCATACATTAATATTATTTCAAAACAGGTCTCCTTTCTAGTGACTATTATAATCATATATAGTCATATAACATTTACTGTATTAAGATTTATAACATATTAGATTCACTATCTCCTTTTATATATAAGGCCTTTAAGGCTTGCGGCCTTTTAGGTTTGCGGCCTTTTTGGTGCGGCCTTTTTGGTACGGGCCTTTCTGGTTTGCGGCCTTTTTGGACCAGTACCTAATGACAGCTTTGTACACACTATCTTCATATGCCAAACAATGAAGACTAAGAATGTCGATCCAAGGCGGATGTTAAGCTATTCATTGGAATTAATTAAAACATCAGTTTCGACAGAAACGCAATATTATAGTTAAATTGCGTGTTTTATCGTGCGGAGTGATTTTTAGTGCAGTTTCTGTTTTGACGGTACACGATGACTTGGACAACTCGTGCGGTTTCGGAACTGTAATGTACAAGTTTGATAAATACGATTTTTTGATAATAATTTATGTTATTTCTTTCTGCAGAGTACATATAAAAGCGCGTTTGTGTTGATAAATTGAAGCCAGTTATTGTGTTCGTTTAAATTTATTTCGTACCAAGAAACGGTTGAAATGTTACTATAAATAATCGGGTGACCTAGAAACGTTTGAAGCGGTAGTGAAAATAACTCTACCGTTACGAGCATTCCGATTTTTCCGTTTCTACCGTTTCTAGCGTTCCAAGCGTTCCGGTTATAGCGTTTATACCGTTTACACCGTTTCAAGCGTTTGTAGCGCTCCGTTGCATTTCCATTTCCACTCCGTTCCGTTTCCGTTTCAACAGGAAACGAAAAACGTTTAATTTCCATTTCCACTCCGTTCCGTTTGTCAATTTCATGATTTTCAGTACTGTAGATGATAATTGTGTGAGTTTGTTAATCATTTACTTTAATATTACTCAAAACCAATGCATCAAAAGTTAAATTGGAACCCCAAATTATTGTAATATTTGAAAATCATACTGCTGTTTGGTATCGGAGCCATTAATTTTGTAGTAAACTTTATATAGCTATATATTGCCCACCACTAGCGGAGTACTTATACATATGTATAGGGTTTTGTTACTTAAAAGACTTACCGTGATATAACAAATATCCACCAGAATGGTCAAAATACTTATTAAATCATAGCATCTGTAAAATGGTAAAAAAAACCTAGAGGCATGGCTTTATATTTATACTGGCCATCAATGCATCGTAAATCAATTTTTGTTAGATGTAATGTTGTATATATTAGTGATTTAGATGGAAATAAAAGCAAAAAATGGGATTATTGTGTATGAATGTGTATTATGTGATATATATTTATTACAATATAAGCATATTGCATTGTGTAACAAGATTAAATATACTGACAGTATACAGATATATATTGTTTATTTCTGAGATTCAGATGACACAAAGAATGTCATGGTTGTCTGGCTAGGGTTACAAAGTGACTTTAAGTTGAAACACCATCAACTCTCAACATCGTCGAAATGGCGGTCTGCTGACTTTTCCTTGCATGCACAAATGGATTATGATCATTCGTTTAAATCTGATCCATTTATATCTTCATCAAATTTAAATTTCAAGTCAACCAGCCACCGCCAACCAGTTGTGGAACTACCCGTTTATTTGCTAAGCAAGCCAGCTTCAGAAACAACATGCTCAAGAAAAACAACTCATGTCTGCAGAGGGTGACATATATCTAGTTTTAGCTTCAGGCCTCCTACCTTTATTCTTGGAAGCACTTCATCATTTCTAGCCATATGTTCTTCCCATGTTTTACCAAAGACTTTGATATCATCAATATAGATGACACATGTCTCCCATTGGAGTCCCTGCAGGATTAACCCTATGATTCTGTGGAATGTACTTGCATTATTATTTAGACCAAATGGCATTTTGGTCATTTTATACTGACCAGATTTGCGAACAAATGCACTTTTCAGAATATCTTCTTCCTTGAGAAGTATCTGAAAATTGGCACTTGTCAATTCAAAACTATTAAATAGTTTTTATCCAGCAACAGTGTCAATGCAGTCTGGAATTTGTTGCAGAGAAAAGCAATCTGATTTCATAAGGGAATTTAATTCATGGTAGTCAGCACTTGTTTGTACCTGATTTCTTCTTCACCAGCACAATAGAACCTGCCCATGGGAAGTTCTATTGTGTAACATCTGTTAAAAGGTTCTCTGGGTACAAGGGATCTTTCTTCCTAAAATTATGAATTCTCTTCTGAACAAGATATCTGCTGGACCATCAGATCTTTCTCCCAGAATATCATATCCTAATAGAGCCTCGATTTCTTCCACTATCAGCTCTGTGTGTATATCAACTCAACTGGCTCCAACTTTATTCCAAAAGTTGATTTTCCCATTGCCTTAATGGGAGCGCCTCCTGCACCCATCACCAACGCTGATTCTCTTAATTCCGTTTTCATTCTAACCTCTTATAAACTGTGTGGGAAAGTATGGATCTCGATGTTCCGATGTCTTCAGTAAAAGTAATTTGTTCATTTTCTAACCACCCATTAACATAGACTCTTCCCTGGGGCTGCCATTTGTAATGCTCACCACCAGTGGCTTCTTTTGAAACTTCTACTTAACACTTTTGGCCTTCCTCTCCAAGACCCCCAATGTTTTAGGTTGATGTTTCTCTGGCCAAGAGATGGGCCTAAAGAGATGGGTTTAGATGTTTGCACTCTTTTTCATGGTGCATTGGTCTCTTTTCTCATTTCTAGTCAGGTACTAACATTTCATTGGACATTCTCTCACAAAATGACCACTTTCCTTGCAGTTGCCTGTATGCCTTGTCATAAAGATGTTTCTGCAGGGAACTCTTCCACACTCTCTCTATAATGTTGTTCTTGTTAACTTAACTTTGCCAAAAATCTACTCCTCGCAGCTATGAAAGATAAAATTTCTTGCAGATACCTCTATCCTCGGCAGTAAAATAATTAAGTTTTTCTTGAGTCATCCTATCTACAATGTTTTGCTATGGCCATAGAATTACCACACTAAACATGCCAGTCTTCCGTTCCCATAAATGGCGATATCTTCATGCATTTAGTTTCATTCGACATTTGTGCGCACAATGACCACTTTCCTTGCAGCTGAAGCATGTTAAAGAAGACATCACTGCTAGAAACTGATGAGCAATCTTTCTTGTTTTTTGCCCTTTCTTATTTATTTGGCCTCTTTAAGATCCCCCCTTCTTTTACAATATGAATGAATTGGGGACCAGCAGTTTTAGAACATTTTTTTTGTTTTCTCTCTTTTTTCAGTATATCCACAATAGCTCGGGTGGTAGAGCGTCGGCTTGCGGATCGGGATGTTGTGGGTTCAAACCCCGGCTGAGTCAAACCAGAGAATTTAAAGTTGGTAGTAGTGGCTTCCCTCCTAATGCTCGGGGCTAAGGGGACAGCATTATGCCTGACTCGTCATTGTCAGTATAATCGCCCGGCCGGGTTCAGTCCCTGGGCACCTCATAAGTGCCCCTGTGCTGTAATGATAGAAATGTCGCTGCACAGTATCGGCAAAAATGCCGGCTAATCCCCATCCTAGTATATCTGTAATCATGTGTAGAACTTCATTGTGACACCAACAAAAACATCCCTGGCTCAAAGCAACTTTACATAATGACAGGATATGCTGAAGGTTACTCTGTCCCCACACAACTAACAAAGAGGATCTTCTTCCATCTTCCATCTGTTGTGGTTAGCTGAGGTGGGCAAGAGATTGTGCACTGGTCGGAAAAGGAAACTAAATGGGAGTGGTTCATACCGCCACAGTTCCCGTCCTGTTTCTACTCACATAGGTTCCATTTGGCACATCCACCTTGCAGTTCCATTTCGACTGACCTTGTTCTGCTGTTTCATCCTCTGCATTCTTATTTCTGATTGCACCAACACTTTTTTCTCTGCTTTGTCAGCTTTTTCCCATCTTTGATGTTGTCCTAGATCTCATATTGGCCGTTCCCTCTATGTCCTTGGGATTCAAATTGCTCTAAGCTTGGTTTACTGTCTGCTTTGCTGACCACTTATGACCTGTCCCGACTTCAATGCATGATTTTCTGATTTTATCATCAGCTGTGTTTCTTAATGTGAAAACCAGTCTTGTCTTTGACAGTTTAAATTCCCAAACCAGTGACACTAGGGAAACTTGCAGTTTTGTTGATCTTCCATACAGACAGTCTGCCAGTCATCTGGCTAGGATTGACATGAATATCTTTGCACATTCAGTAGGCATATAACCCAGAATTGGTTGATGGGTTTGGAATCCTTCTCCTTTGGTACAAGGTATTCTTCAGCTGATTGCCAACATTCTACAATGGTACCTTTTCCCCATCATTGATCCCCATCATTGGCAGTGGAGCAACAATGGCCTTCTAAGAAGCCCTGGGCACCTTTTGTATACCTTGTATCGTATGCCATTTGGACCTGGTACTGACCAGGATTGAGCTTTCCTTGCAGCTCCTTGGACCTCCTTAAAGGATGGATCTTGTCGCACTCACCCTAAGGAATATCACTATGTAAGTCATAGTGTGATTCTTGAATGAAACTCTCCTCTTTGCTGCTTTCCAATTTATCTGACTTCTCTTTTAAGAGTGCCTTGGTTAACTTGCAGGGGTTGGAGATAAATGCAGCATGCTTTTTGAACTTTAAACACCTATTGCTTCTTAGCTTTTGTTGTTTTCTCATCTAAGCTGAATCTTTCTTTGCCAGTTGCATATACTAGTGTTGGTAGGTTCTGTCTCTTTTTTCACCTTGCTTTGAAGTGCAGGATGAAGAATGTTGTCAAAATCCATGTCTAACTGCTTCTATTTTTTATCCTGCATCTGAGACCATGCTATCTTCCCCTTCCTTTCCACTGGAATTGGTTTCATTCCACAACATTTTGACATGGCTGATAGGGATGTCATGTAACATCAGTGGCTCACCAGACTTGGTAGAAGACCATGCTGTATATCCAGGCTTTGAACTTTCCTGGTAGATGAAACTTGCCAATCTTTTTAAGCCCTACTTGCACTTCTTGACATAATCTGTCCGTACTGTTCTTGTTTGACAGCTATACGTCAAACCATTAGCCTGGACATTTGACTGGGTTGTTGACTAAAGGTGGGATCCCTACCTTCTGTAGCATGAGTTTGACATCGTCTTTTGTATTCCCCTTTCTGATCAGCAGGCTTCTTTACTTCTTTGGATTAAATGACATCCTTGCCCATGACACAATGTCGTCTAATGTCCTCAGGATCCAACTTGCTTGCATGTGGGTTTCAGTGGTAACCATCATGTCATCCATGAACCCTCTGTTGGATGGAAATCTTATTACTGAGTTTTGTTTTGGGGGCTCATGATGCTTTCTCAGCTGATTTGATCATCATGTTCCTTCCCATGATGACTGGTCGCAATAGCTCAGGTGGTAGAGTGTCGGCTTGCGGATAGGGAGGTCGCGGGTTCAAACCTAGGCCGGGTCAAACCAAAGCCTTTACATAAGTGGCTTCCCTCCTAACGCTCGGGGCTAAGGGGACAGCATTATGCTTGTCAGTATAATGGACCGGCAGGGTTCAGTCCCTGGGCACTTCATAAGTTCTCCTGTGCTATAATGATAGAAATGTTGCTGCACAGTATAGGTAAAAATGCCGGCAAATCCAATCCATCCTTCCCATGATCAAGAGGTTCACTGAGATGGTGCAGCCTGTGACAGTACCCTTTTCTAGCTTTATCTGTTTTGTTGTTAAATAGCCTCTACTTTCAGTATCAGCTGCTCCTGTCATTTCTTTTGACAGACTATTCACTCCCTCAGAGAGACTACATAACCAGGGAATACACAGGAATTAAAAGACCTCTGGTGCTGTTGTTGAAAACCTGATTTGATGTCTTCTCTGTATGACCAGGTGACCTGTGAATTGTTCCTTCGACTTTCCTGACTGACAGCCACTCTTTGTCTGATGAATCTGCAATCCTTGTTTTTTCTTGCATAATTTCCCACAGAGACATACAAATTGTATTGTACATTTCACATTCCTTGAACTTGCCATGTTGATACCGACCTATCTGTCCTGTTGGGCCACTCATCCTCCCTCCATCTGGGTAGGCCAAAGGGGTTTGCTTTTCTTTTGTTGGCGTATCTTGTGTGGGGTCAGATGATGCTTAATTTGATTGCCCATCCAATAAGTTCCTATGCTAGTCTTTCCTAACTGTCATCTGTCTTTTCAAAGTCACCAATCTTTGTTGGTTGGCATCCAGTCTTTCCTAGAAGTCAAGTCTCATAGCCAGGGTCAAGAATTCGTGATTATACAGTTCTATGACTGCTTGTCATAAACATCATTAACTGAGTGCCCACGTGTCTACAGGAGTTTCATCCCTTATCTTCAGGATGACAAGGCAGCTATGGTGATTGGGCACTGCCTGTTTATGATGTCATTAGGTCATAGCCAGTGCCAACTAGACATATGCTCATTGGCCTTGCTAATATCCTGGACTACAGTCTTTCTGACCCTTCCAGTAATGCCCAAGGCTCCTAGCATTCTCCAGAGAAACTGGGTGGGGAAAACCCTGCCCTGATTGCTTGAGAAAGAAACATATTTTCTTTTTATATGTTTATACTCTTCTTTTATGTATACTTTTTATGAGATACCGGTATATTTATTACAGTTTGTTTAACATTTAGTCAATTTCTTCAGCATCTCCAACAAAATCTGCCATTGGACCAGGTAGTGCAGTACATGTAGGTAGAGTATTTGTTGGGTGGTCAATGGTTTAAACTTGTGCCAGAACATATAATAGTAGATTAACTGGTAGAGTTAGCTCCCTTCCTTTGTTCTCAAGCAAATATAAGGGTAGTTACTAGAATGCTCACTGGAACTGATAGCGCAAGCGGTATAGCATCGGCTCCAGGTACGGGAGGCCCTGGGTTTGATCTGGGCCGCAACATAACAAAGTCATTAAAAAAGGTATAGCTCCCTTGTTAACGCTCAAGCAAATGTAAGGGTAGTTCCACAACTGATTGGCCCGGTGTCACAATAATGTGACTGGGAGTGGTATCGTACCAGGTGTTCGCTGCATGCTATACACAGTGAAGGCAGCACTATATCTGTTTCAAGTGGACACTGTCTCCAGATAACTGGAATACTGTTGGTTGGACAATAAACCCATTAAACAAACTAGACTGGTCAGCCATTTTATAGGATAATGCTACTGGGTATAGTATCAAGTGATGGTTTGGTATTTTAGAGAATAGGTAAATAAGAAAAGGTTCTATCAAAATTTTCACAGGTATGTAAATTTTATCTACCTGTAGACAAAGGCAAACAAGGTAGGATGCTAAACCTAGCAAACAAACAAAATTGCTTTGATTAAAAATGAATTATTGTAAAACCTTGCTAAGAGGACCACATGTTATTATTTTCCTCTTAGGGAGTTCATACATAATACTTATATCTATTAAATGTAATATTGTATTTATGTTGCATTAATATTATCTAGCGTACTTACTGTGTTACATTTTGTTTTAACTTTCTTTATTATGTTTTACTATTTATTTTTTACTATTAGAATTTAGACATTTTTCACAATGATATAATTAAACATACAAATAAAGTCAATTGTCTGTATTTGTTTTGTAATTTCAAATTTGTGCATTAAACATTTAAAAAAACAGAACATGTTATGAACTGTTTTTCTTATGTAATAGAACATACTTTCAACTACACATTTCATTAAGCAACAGCGTGTTTAAGATTGTAATTTACTGAAGGACTTGGTTAGTCATTTATGTCTCTGTCTCTGGTATAGACTTTCACAGCCTCTGTCTGAAAGTCTTCCTCGATGCTGGTCATTACACCCACATTCTTTTTTACTGCTTAACGATTAACATATACAACTGATGATTCGGTATATGTTTGTTAACATAAAAAACGTCTGCCATTATTGACCATTTTAAGATTATCGTAAGTTAATTGGCAATGCCCTAATTTGAACTTGTAAAGTGCAGTGATTTTTTTAACAGATTTATCACTGTGGGTCCTGGGACTAGCTGGACTAAAAATAAAAAAATTCAATGTGTGAGTCCCCAATCGGATGTTTCAAATCCCAAGATGTATAAGCAATCAGTCAACCTTAATTGATAGACTTTAATCTTTTTCTTTAACAAAAATTTTATTTTGTGCATTTTAGTTCATCTGCAATTCTCTTGTCTTTGGCTTTTTATCCATTTGAATATAGCTGCATCAATGTTACTCTGCTGTATCCATCTAGTTTGACCTTCATTAGGCAGTGGTGAGTGTCCATTGTTAATCTTCATCGCTATAACCTATCAAGTGTCGGTGTGCCATAAAACCCAAATGCAATTGTTAATCTGCTTCTGAATGTAGTCAG
Source organism: Sinonovacula constricta (assembly GCA_007844125.1). NCBI lineage: Eukaryota > Metazoa > Mollusca > Bivalvia > Cardiida > Solecurtidae > Sinonovacula > Sinonovacula constricta. The sequence continues at coordinate 34,734,457 of CM017560.1, read as the reverse complement.
TATTCTGTTTTGAACATAAAATCCAAGTTCACATTCTTGAACTGAATTTTTTTTCCCAGTCTATATTGTATTTGTTTATTTTTTTTCAGTGGATTATCGGGCATTTAGAACTCGATTTAGAATTTAGAATTATTTTCACTGCAAGAATCAGGATTAATTTCATGACTTGAATTCGTGGATGTTCTGGATTTTGTATTTTTGACAAACCCCAAAAGAGTCTGTTGTATATCGTCAATTTTTTGCTTTTTCTTTGGACCCATTTTGCAGAGGATAAAAGACTGATGGTTTTCTTTTACAGAAAAATAAGTGTTATATTTACATATACACCGATTCCTTTAAAAACATAACAACAAATTTTATTGCTTATTGTCAAAATATTTGTCCAATAATAACCGACGAAACAACAATTGGACAAAACAGTGCAAGTGTAAACTTTACCCTCTAAGCTACATAAATGCTGTTATAGTCCGAAAGGACTTGCTAGTAGAAAAAAAAACATGCGTCCTGCAAACGCAGACAAACAGACGCTTTGCATCAACGGCAATTTTATTTTTAGTTCACTGGAGCATGTTTGCATGCTCGATCAGGTTATTAATGACTTTTATCACTGGACCACCTGGTGCTGGCCCAAGTAGGGGAGAATAAGAAAGGTGTGAATTTGTTAATTGGTTCTGAAATAACTGACCTGGGTAGCGGGGTGCCCCACTTACAGAGGTTGTGGGACATTTAAAAATGCAAAAATAAAATGGTTCAGGAGAAAAGTGTTTGTTGGGTGGTCCTTTAGAGAGGTTTTACTATACTTTATATGTTTGTCCTGCCAGAACACCTGACTTTCCTGTTTCTTCCATCTGACGATCACTATATTTTGTTTAATCCTCTTATCAACAAATTAATAACCTTGAAACTAAAAATTTACAGAATGATTGCAAAAGAAAACAGCATTTGGCAGCCACTTGAACTTTCTGTGTCAATGCTGAGTTATCTGTCTAGGTGGGCCTATCAAACCCCACCCCTCTCAAAAGGCAATGTATCCACATGTCTTCTCCATTAATTATCTGGCTTGGAAATAATCCGTGACTCTTTAACAACTTTTTATTTATTTTTGAAATAAAATCTCCATCAAGCAAAATATTTTAAAAAAAATTCCCAATCAATATTTTTTACCTCTCCAAATTTTTAACTTCTTCCCATCATTTTGTCCATTCAATACCAGGTATTGACCAGGTCTTAAACATTTATCATTTCAAAAACTGTTTCTTTTTTCTAAAACATCCTTCCCATGTACTGCCACATAAAAACCATGTGTCTGCATAAATTTGTATATATATTTCCAACCTTCTTGTTCCTTGGAAAGATGTCCTTTCGTCTTCTCTATTTAATTGCCATGTTTAAGGAATCAGTCTTAGGGTGAAGACCAGACTGTATAATTGCAACCCAGGCTGTGTAATCCTATTGTCGTAAAGACTTCAGTCAAGTCACAGCCATCAAGTTATCTCTTCAACTGCTAAGTATGAAATGATCAGACTTAAGTAGATAGTGTAGATCCTGATCAGCCGGCTCCTGCTGGTGCAGTTTGATCAGAATCAGTACTTCTTGCAACTGAGTATCTAGCAGTTTTTCTTATTATTTTTGCCTGCAGTTGTTTGAACAAAAATATTTTTTTATTGCTGAGTTATAAATATAGCATGATAAGGATTTAGTAGTCACAGACATCAAGTTAAAAGCTTTCCTTGTCAACCCAAGACAAGAGCTCAGTAAGCTTTTATTGACAATCACAATATGACCAAATTGGGGTGCACCAGTGGCTGAGCGGTTAGAGTCACTGACTTGAAACTTCTTAACCCCTAACCGCGTGGGTTCGAGTCCCCATCGGAGCGAGAACTTTCAATTGGGGAAATTGTTCAGCTTACCTGCGGTGCGTCGGTGGTACTACCCAGATATGACTCTGGGGTCTTCCTCCACCAATAATTAGCTGGACGTCGCAAGTATGACCATAATTGTGTCAGTGAGATGTAACAAAAAAAAACACAAAAAAACCCAACAACATTACCAAATAAGGAGGCGTCAGTGGCTGAGCTGTTAGAGTTGCTGACTTGAAACTTCCCGTTAGCACATGGGTTTGAGTCCTGGTCAGGGCCTGTCATCCCCCACCCCTCCCAGAAAGCAGTGTATCCTCATGTCTTCTCCATAAATTACCAGGCTTGGAGATAGTCTGACTCTTTAACAACTTGTGTCTTTCATGTCGGAAGCTTTTCCAGCTAACCTGCTGTACGCCGGTGGTTCTACCCAGACGTGAGCCTGGGGTCCTCCTCCACCAATAATTAGCTGGACGTCGCCAGTATGACCACAAGAAAAGTCGTTGATGCTATGCATCAAATGCGACACAAAAAGTGGAAGAGGTAAAGAGATTTATGCAATATGGGAGCAAGTAACATTAGACATTTGAAACGTTACATTATTTGTTTGAATGTTTTCAGTATACTATAAATCTCAACAAAAGTATGTATAACTTATATTCCTGAGACCATAGAATGAATTTATACAAAATAAAAGCAAAGATGACACAATTTCATAAGTTTTGTAAGATATTGCATATGTATATGTAAAAATATGTAGATGTTACATATGTAAAAAAAATGGCAAGGTTATAATTCATTAACTATAAAATTAAATTGCACACGCAGAAATTGCACATGTGCAGCATCCTCACATTCCACAAATAAGTATTGTTCAGATAGTATTTTTCTCGATCGTAGTATGTTTTTTTCTTTCTCAGTATCTTATTAGTTATTTTTAAAGTTATTTTGAAAGTTACAGACACACAATTATAAATAAATAAATAAATAAAATAGAAAACCATTTACCAAATCAGGACCCGTATTTTATCAGGTTTAGAAAGTCCGCAAAACAAACTTTCGCCATGGGCAAATTTCAGTGAGCATTCCATATATAGGCATCGCGCTCCAGCGCGTCACCAATAATTGTGTCGGTGAGATGTAACAAAAAACAAAACAAACAAAACACTACCAAATAATGGCGGGCACATGAAATGTCACTGGACCTGATCAGACTTTACTGCAGTATGGATCAGACAGATTGAACATTTACTGTTTCAGTTGGCAGATAATAGGAATCTAAAGTTTTCAGGTTTATACAGTAATTATGTATTTGATACTTAAAAAATAATGATTAGTGCATTTTCTCACTTCATAAATAAGCAATATCTCTCAGTCTAATAAACTAATACAATTAAAACATTGAAAGCATCAATAATTGCATATTTACTAAATACATTTTTTTGTCTGAATACCTGAACATGACATAGGTGTAATGAGCAATTACAGGGCTTTTTCTCACCATTTTGGGAAGATCAGACATCGCGAAAGTTCAGAAAAAGTGTCAGTCATTCGGACTGGCAGCCTCTGATATTTTGCCGGTCCGAAAGAAAAATTGCCGGTCCGACAATTTTTGTTCGAAAACTAGCTTTTTCAAAGCCTTTGTTGCTAATTTTACATTTATAAGAAATAAAAATGTATTGAGATATTAACCAGTTAAACTTGAACACAAATAACAGTTCAAAGAGCTTTATTTGACAAAATATTTAAACCAGCTTAATTTCTTATTCAACTAAACAGTTCACTCTTTGGTAAACATTAACAAACTTTCAAAGTTTATCATTTCACTTTGGAAGTCAAAGCATTCTTCGTCATTTTCATCATCATCATCATTCTTGTCACAGAAAGTGTTTATCATGTCATGCAATGACATATAGTCAGTTTGTTGAAAATCAGTTGTGGTGCTTGGTTCTTCTGTAGCTGCCTCATGTTCGTCTTCCTCCAAAATCTCAGGCTCAGCTGGGGTAATCGAGTCTTTCTCGCCTTCACCTATGATTATAATTTCCGTTGTTGCTGAGGGCTGAGATGTTGAAGTTGTGGGCGTAGATGGCTCTTTGGATGAGTCTTGGCTGGCAGCTTGGTCAGCTTTTGACTGCCTCTTGTAGGTCAACCTCCTTCCCGTTTGTGACCCTGTCTGAAAAAAAAATGTTCAAGCTTTAATCATTTACACTGAACAACAATTACTACCATAAAATGTTAAAATAATGTGTAACCAATACCAATGAAGATAATGATATTCAACTTGAACAGTTTAAAAACATGTTTTACCACAGGAGCACTTCATCTGGATTCAAATGTTTTCACTTGCAATTGTTTAATTACCATCAAATTTTTAGATAGCATGAATTATGTATAATGTTAATAATGAATACCAGCCAATAATTAATGGATTTCTCAGGATCAAAGTCTGCTATCTCAGGGGACTCCAGCTTCACTGGCATCAGGGCGTTAAGATGTGAAGCACCAAGGCGTGACCTCCGGCATGTTTTCAACAGCTTTAACTGTGAAAACGAAGTCTCGCATGTCACACTTGTGGATGGGATGGTCAGCATCAGATCAACTAGTAGCATTATCTGGTCTAGATCTGCTATCTCTCGGAAGATGGTGCTCCAACTCAGGGATCTTCCATCACCATACCTGTAATGAATATTGGCCCTGGTAAACAAACTTTAAGTCAATTGAATGCAGTGAAATATTTACAGTAAACATGTGAACTGAATTAAGTGTGAACACTAGCTTTTTTTAATTTTGACAATGGCTATCCATATACAACAGCAAATTTTATCATCACCTTTTCTTCACCAGTTTCTTGAGCATATTCCACTCATTGGCCACTGCGTTTGCAGATATTTCAGGGATAGCTCTGGTCAGGCTTTGCTGAAAGTGTTCAAACACTTGATGTATCTCCTCTGCCCCATAATCTGAAAACAATGAGTTTTGATTCTCAATACATGTATGCATATAGTTGTCATAAAGTATTAGCTTCTTGCATATCTACTGTTTGAAAATTGTTTAACTATGGACTTAAAGCTAGCTGTTATAATTTTTATTTAGAATACTGTAATGTCTTTATCCCCTGGAAACAAACAAAGGAACTGGAACTGCTGAAACTGTAAACTGGAATACATGCTGAAACATCAAACAAAACTTTGAACAGAACATAACTTTGAACAGAACAAAAAACATCCAAACACTGGGCTAGCTAGAAATTATAACCTTTCAATTCAACACTTCCAGCTAAAGGCCAACTTCCAACATTGAGGATTTTAGTTGCATTAAGAACAGTTTTGGACTCAGTCTGGAATCTAGATTTAATTGCATCTCAAAACCCTTGCAGGATTTCATTTGCATATTTCATTGTTGGCGTTTGTCCTTTTAGCTCAATGCACTTGTACTTTCCTGTCGCAAGAAGTTCATTCACTGAATCACAGGTCCTAATAAAAACAGTATGGTGAACATATATTTAGTGCGGTATTAATTGCATGCTTTTTCAGTATTTTAATTTTAATCATAAGTACATTATTTATCAAATGTTAGCTCCCTCCTCCCAAGTACTATGAATATAAAAACAAAACAAAACATTAAACAAATAAATGAAAGGTCTGACGTAGACTAAAGTTTATATATTCTTCTAAGCATTGCAGAACGTACTATATGATTTAAAAGAGTATTCCAACACATACTTCTCCTTTTTATCCTGAAGAAGCTCAATGGTGGAATCAACCCAACACAGGCTTTCTGACAGAGTGATGCCTGGCTTCTGAAGCTTCAAGGACAGTCGTATCGCTGGGTCAAGAGCATCCTTTGAATAAAGTAGCATGAATCCATTTATGATTTTGTTAAATATGTATCAGGTGTATGCAATTGATTTAAAGTCAAGGAGTTATTAGTATCTATACCTCTTAAGCTAAGTTTTAAACACAGTCAAGCTAAATTATTCAGACTTTAATATTAAAATGAAAACATGAATAGTACCTGTAGGAACAAAATGAAAGCCATCAACTGTTTGTCCATCATCAGCTTCAGAAATGCCCCTGCTTTTGGATTGCTGTGACTAGTTGTGGACAGGTGGGCTTCCAAAGCATTGTAGGTTTTCAAGAAGGCTGTGATACCTCTAAACAGATGTGGCAACCATCTTGTACCAGTCACTTTGGTTGGAAAGACCCCTTCCTTCATTGCTTGGATCGACAGTTTCAACCCCTGTTTGTTCTTGTAACTCTTGTGATAGAAGTAGTAGATCCCAATAAGCAATGTCATGAGCTTGTCATATAACTTAGATGTCTTAGCCACATCTCGAAATGCTAGTTCTAGACGATGGCAGAGACAATGCACATTAACGATTTCAGCGTAAACTTCGTCTTTCAACAGAGTAGAGAGTCCTGTCCGCACTCCAGTCATGTTTGACGCTCCATCACTACCCATAGCGACAAGTTTACCTGGTTAAGAGAGAATAAGATTTTATAATATTTCTGTGATTCAAATTTGAAAAGTTTGATTTATTAAAAAAGTATTTTAGTTAAAAGCAGACTCTATAGATTGACAACAGAAAATCAAAAATAATATTTAAAAACAAAAGCAAGACCTTACTTCTGTCAATTTTGTTCTTGTCGAATACATCCATTACATGGTCCATGAGGTCACGAGATCGGGTGGAATTGGGTGTGCCAATATTGAGAAACCTTTGTTATAACACCACGTTTTGCACTCCGTATGTATAAGGTCTCTTGTTCATCACCCGAAATATCAGTACTTCCGTCCATTAAGAAAGCAAAGAATTCATTCCGCTTTATAATGTCTACAGTGTTCTGAAGCTCCAAGTCAGCAATACATTGTATAAAGTCTGAGGCAGCTTTCTCATTCAAATAGGTTGATCCTATATCTATGTCTTTTGCCTTGTCAATTTTACACAGCCATTCATAATCAGATAATGGTCGATTGTGTTTTGCAATTGCATGGGCATTTCTGAACAGTGTAGACAGCCTTGCTCTTTCAGCTGTCTTTAACTTGTACAGGGCTTGGCAGGCCTCTGTTTTTGTCAGGTCATCACTGGATTTCTTCTTCCCGACCACCGAAATGTGAGCTCTCTCATGAACTTTCGTTTTTTCATGGTCAACAAGAGTTGAGAGTCGGAAGTTCGAACAGCCGCTTATAAAGGTGTTTGTTTTTAGATTGTCAGCCTCTACCTTTGCCTTCTTTGCTCCCCCCATCTGTCCGTAAAATTCGACACAGTCGCTACATCGCATTACTTTTCTCTCGTCGTCATAAACAAGCCACTCTCTGTTAGTTTTCCATTTTTCATTGAAAGAACGCTCAGGGCGATTCTTTTCATAGTCTTGCTTTCTCTTTCCGCTTTCATCCGCTGCGATTTTTCTTTTCTTGCCAGGTTTTGCCCCGGAATAAAACTTGAGGGTAGCCATTTTTTATCACTCGCACTTATTTGTTATGTAAATTCTGATTGGTCGATTTGTTGGCAATTTGTATTTGTCGGACCGAACCGGTACCGGTTTCGTAATAGAATCGAATAACATGTTCCAAAGGATAAGAATATTGTTTGGAACTATCATTTAAAACATTCCAATGTTCATGACAAACGTTTATCATTTTAGCGTTTCAAAACATCGCGTGATATATACAAAGTAGTTAACATTATTTGGTAATGTATTGCAAAGGGAGGCAAATGCTGCATGGTGTTTGATGGTGCGGTACGCATTCCGACATCTACTCTACCGGAAATGACATCGGATTCGTAAACAAATGGTTATTTGACAATATCATTGATAAAAACGAGATTTTTAAGCGGTGTTTGATAATTGTTAAAGATTAAATCTTCATTATTTTTTACATCTGGCCGTGAAAACTGTCGGTCAGACGGACCGACCCCATCACAAATTTAGTCGGACCGAGTCAAAATTTACCGGTCAGGACCGTCGGACCGACGGTTTTCGCGATGTCTGGAAGATGACCCTACCCCCCAGAATGGGGAATTTTTTTACATCATATTGGACAAAATCTGGAAAAACTCAAACCATATTGTATATATCATATAAAACCAAAACACGTAAAATCCAAATAAATAAAATAAATAAACCAAAAAATCAGATACTTGGTTCATTCAACTCATTTTATATTTCACTCCTTTACAAAGAATTATCTATTTCTCATGTGACTGAAGTAGTCAAATTATGTCAAGTATTTACCAGGGGTGAGAATAACAATTTGTTTCCTTCTTTGAATTGAGAATTTCCTCCTTTAAATTGCTAAAAAAAACCATACTTTTTGAAAGTGGGAACACTATCCATGGTCAGTCTTCAAAACAGGCAGAAAAAAATCTGAATCACATATTACCCAATAAGAAACTGATCCCTCATTCACCTCACCTGCTATGTGCATATTGTTCAGGTTAAGGTAAGTAGTATCAGCAGCAAGTGTGGAAGGCCCAAGGATTGAACCTGGGCCATGAAATACCAAAGTTGTAAAAGATAGTAGTTGTATAGCCCGGTGTCAGAATGTGACTGGGTGTGGTATCATGCCAGGTGTTCACAGCATGATATACACAGTGAAGGCAGCACTATATCTGCTTCAAGTGGATACCATCTACAGATAACTAAAATACGGATGGTGGGATGATAAACCCAATAAACAAAATCACTAGAAGCCCTATGATCAGGATCAACATTTTCTGCTGCCGAGTCCTTATTAATGTGCATTATTTCCATGCATAATGTGCATTATTTCCTCTGCATTAAGGTGCATTATTTCCTATGTATTAATGTGCATTATTTCCTCTGCATTAATGTGCATTATTTCCATGCATAATGTGCATGATTTCCTCTGCATTGATGTGCATTATTTTCTCTGCATTAAGATGTATTATTTCCCCTGCATTAATTATGCATTTTCCCATGCATTGATGTGCCTTATTTCCTCTGCATTAATGGGCATTATTTAATTGCATTAGTAAGCCAATAACTGTTAAAGGCCTCCATGACTGGGCAGTTAAAGTTGCCAACTTCTTACTCCTTTTTATAGTCACAGCATGGCGGTTGAATGCTTGTTGGGGAAGATATCAGCTTGCCTGTGGTTTTTCTCAAACGTTTTTCCAGGCTTTTCCTCTATAAATAAGGCATGTAGCAGGAAATTGCAGTAGTAGTCAAATTGTGTCACTGTGATATATTTCAAGAACAAAGAATTGAATGTGTTTGGTATGAGTTGTTTTCTAGTGAAGAACAATAGGGTTGTCTCCAAGCCTGCTATGTGTGTGTAAAACATGCTTTGAGAGGTATTGTAGGTCCACTTCTTGATCGACATTTTTGTCTGTTTAGTCTCGAAAATCATTTCTTGTTAATTTTGCATGAAATCTAATTGTAAAAATCTAAAGAATTTGTATTGCTTAGTTGTAATTGTAACAAATTAAGGCTTAACAATTTTTTTTATGTATATTGATCAAGGCTGGGTTTCAAGACACAATAGCTTTTCACATAATTTTACTGGATTCTGGTCACTGATTTAAAATTTGTTAAAGTTATATATGGTTTGGAATTTCATCATCTAATTCGTTGCAAATAATGTTTCAGATACATTATATGACATATATAATGGCCATTTGTTTATAGTTGTTAACATTATTTCAAAAGTCAAAATTATTTTTTATAAAATTATAAAATCCTTTAGCTGTGGGTGGTCATAATATGGTAGTATCCCATGACCCACATTTAATTTTCTCTGTGTCCCTTAATTCGTAAATAACAAGGGTGGATAAAGGAAGCCAGACTCCATTGAAAGAAAAAATACTGACAAAACTGTTTACTTTTGTCTTGTTTCATGGAAATGCCTGATAAAATTATCGGCTATAATTGACTATGGCGATGAAGGCGAAAGTAAGGTTTAAGTATATATTATTTGGTTAGTGAGAAGAATAAACGTTACATTTTACTCATTTAGAGTATTTAAACATTCGCAATACAAGATCTTATTGGCTAACACACATTTGGTGAGAGAAAAAGGTCTATTTTGAAGCCCTATATAATGACTAAAGGTTTACACCTTTGTTCATTTGACAAATACCCATTAATTTCAAATCACTGAACAAACTACATATATGTATATACAATTACCTCAACCTTGTTCAAAGTTTGTATTTTGGATCCAAAAACCACTACCCTTTCATTTTGGATCCAAACACCACTACCCTTTCATTTTGGATCCAAACACCACTACCCTTTCAATTTGGATCCAAACACCACCCTTTCATTTTGGATCCAAACAACACTACCCTTTCATTTTGGATCCAAACACTACCACCCTTTCATTTTGGATTCAAACACCACTACCCTTTCATTTTGGATCCAAACACCACTACCCTTTCATTTTTAACGAAACTTTTTTTTTTTTTTATTTTTTTTAGAAGACTTCATATTCCAAAAATTGCATGTTTCCAGATTGCTTTGCTTTCAAAAAGCTGGAGAGATGTCAAGTTGCGAGTTGACACGCCATAACAGCAGCACCCAGTTGCATGATCCTCACACCAGGCTAGCAAGTTTTAATACAGGTCTTGCAGTCTTTATTATTTTAAAGCACACAAAGCAGTTCTTGAGAGTTGTTTCATGTCTTGTTCAAATTTGCATAAACTGAAGATGTATTATGCCAGAACATCATATTTTCTGTCAAAAGATCCATCAATTTATAATTATGTTTTATGTTTTTATTAAACTTTATGTCACTAAGGCAGTCAAATAAAAACAGTTTGCACTTGTGCCATAGACTGGATGTTTATTCCTCGAGTCCCTTTTGGATTGCTCCTAGCTAATTAGGACCCCTGTGTACTTGTTTATGTTGCGTAAGTGAATGTCTTTATTGCCAGCTTTTGTATTCATTATGTTAGCAGTGTGTACATTGTTACCATTTACGGAAAAGCAGTCAGTCCAACAGAGTTCAGCTATTCCTCATGCTACAAGAAGTATTTTCACATATTTCTTTTAAAAAATATGAAATGAAAGAGAATCACAGTTAAAATCCCTTAGGAGTAAAAAAATTATAATACATTGTTAACAAAAATATGTCCAGCCAGTTTATAAGTAAATGTGACTGCAAAATATGTTACACAAAATCAACTACTTTATACATAACCACCATCTAGTCTGCATAGAAATACAGCATCCTGTACAACTTGGTACATGTTACATAACCAGGACATGTGGAGATCAACTCACCAAGACTTGGTCCTTGACCCTTAACCTGCGTAGTATATGTCCACTACATTCAATGTGGAGTTGTATAGTTTTAGAAGGGGTCAGTACTACCTACACCAGTTTCCATTGGCTCAAATTGTGACTTCTTTTCCAAAGCAGTAAATACCTCAACTGATTTCATTTTACCTGGTATTGTTACAAAGTAAATACATTCTTCATACAATTTTTGGTTGTTTTTAAATAACAACATAAAATGTTTGTTTTTTTAATTGGATATTTTGTTCATGATAATTTTGTCACAGTTAATGTTGTCCATATGGACACAAATCATTGATTTATAGAGCTTAAATGCTATTTTTTCTATGAAAATAATAGAAATTTGGTACTTTGTTTAACATAAGCACATTTATTATGCTTTTTGAGTGGAACCCTTACCCTAAGGATGCTAAGATGCTGTTTTGAGGGAGAACATTAGTAGCAAGCCCTTTGATACACATCTGGGAATTAAACTTGCAACTGTTTCTATCCTGTGCAGACAGCTTTACTGTAATGGTAAAAAAACACTTTTTTCAGTTACCCAGACAGTTCTTGTAGAGTCCCCCTAGTCTTTCTCCCAGCTAATGAGGGTCCCTCTGTGCTTGCTTAAGTGGATGTCTTTAGTGCCACGTTTTATTTGCCGGGAGATTGTCACCAAATAGGTAGATTGTTTTTGTTGAGATGCCTGCAAATAGTGGTAAATCACTCGGAGACGAACAATGAAATGATGCGAGGAGTTTTTTCACCATAGATTGATTTGGGAATGGGTAAATCCAATTGCGTCCAATTCATCCTAAAGCTTTCAGGCTGATTGCGAGGACGAAATCCGAAAGGCTGGAATTATTTTCTTAGTAGGCTCAATCTAATTTTGTTTTTGTGAAAAGAAAAATACTTGCTGTGCTCAATTTGTCTGTCTCTGATGACAGTAGGGTTACTATTGTTTGTCGGAATGAGGTCTTATGGCTAGAATGGGGATGCATTCAGATGTGGAGGAAAAGATTGGGAATCTCGAAGATTGGGCATATTTGTTGGCTGTAGATTGTACGTTTCCACTCTTAGTTCTGATGAAGCCATCAGTTGCAATTTGATGTGCCATGTTAGGATTTTGTGTAAAAAGAGGAACAAAGTTAGCCCACAAAGTTCTGCCAATTATGTTTTTTTTTATTTATTATTAGAATAATCTGTTTCCAGAAAAAGTTGTCTATTTCCTCTAAAAAGAGCATATTTCATCGTATTACCATAATATTATTAGACAAATAAATTGAAAATTTACATTTTTATTGCATGGAATTATCTCTGTTAACACTTTTATGTTAAAAGTATATCTAAACATTATAAACTGAATTTATTTAAAGAAAAACTGCAGTTGTGGATGAATGAGAAATGTAGCTTTCAAAAAGAAATTGATGCTTTTTTATTCAGGTTGATATCAAAAAGAATGGATGCTTTTATATTTAGGTTGATATCAAAAAGAATGGATGCTTTTATGTTCAGGTTGATATAAAAAAGAATGGATGCTTTTATATTTAGGTTGATATAAAAAAGAAATGGACGCTTTTATATTCAGGTTGATATCAAAAAGAAATGGACACTTTTATATTCAGGTTGATATCAAAGAGAATGTATGCTTTTATATTTAGGTTGATAAGATCAAAGTCAAATTAATTTGCTTCTGTACAACTATATGTTCCTTAATTATCATTGAGACCCTGTATAATGTTTTTTTTTTTAAATATTAAGGAGAATACATACATAATTTATTGATGTGCAGGTGTGGTGATAATTACACATATTGTCTGACCACTGTTTCTGGAAAAACACTTCCTTGCCGCTTTGTTTAATGTATAGCCAGGTGTAAATATTTAACAAAATTATTTGTTACACATTATAATTGGCATTCTATAGGCTTGTTTGTTGTATACGCTCATTGTAGACCTTTTAAGGGAATTGATTAGAAAATGTTTAGATTTTGTTTTTAATTGGCTGACTGATTATGAATGACTTGTTTATTACATACCGTATTCATGTTGGTCTATATATAAATACTGCTAGGCTATTTTATTAAAAACACTTCTTACAAGTTTTCTCTGCATTGCTATTACATTGTTATTTATCTAAACGCTTCGGGATTATTAACTTAGTGCTATATTCATTGTGTATGTGTGTTTAAGTGTGATTAATATATAATTTAACTATCTTCAAGTGTTTCTTGTAATTTGAGAGAATGTCTCTCCGCACCTTGACCAAGTCTAACTCATTGTTTAGTGCAGTATGTATGTGATGAAAAGTACCAAGTGCGGACCAAAGCGTTCTTCAAAGTCAACGACGAGACCATCGTAAGTACTTGTTTTATATATACTGATGTAAACCAACATTTTGTTCAATTTCACATAGATTAAGCAAAATAATAACTTTGTTTGCCGAATAATTTATTTTACGTAGGGACTGTTTTTATTGCATGAAAACAGTACTAGTAATAGCATATGGCTCAGAATGGAAAAAGGTACCTTAAGCCCATCATATTTATTCTTTTATATTCTAGTTGCCTAACATTTACTAAATATTTCAATAAATGGAAATATAGATTTTATAAGCAGCGTCTCTGTGAAATGAAATAATGAATACGACAAATTGACGTTATTCTTATTATTTAACATCAAGGTTTATTCAACATGCAATTTAAATTATTATTTGTCAACATGTTTACTGACAATACTCACAAGTTTTGACATGTATATATTTGAGAAAAAGATCATTTTGTTAATTTTGAAAGGCATGCATGTGTATGCTATGGTAACAATGTGTTAAATTAGATTTTCATTGATGGTTACATGTACTTCTTCCAGGTTAATTTCCAAAACCATTGAAATCGTTTAGAATAGATATTCTCATGGAACATTCCAAGAAGAACTCGTGTCGTTAATGTATGTTTGATTTAAATAAAGCTATACTGGTCAAATTTTAATAATTTGTTGTACAACCATTAATTTTATACTATAATCAGATTATCTTAAAATCGCAAATAGTCGGTAACACCATGTTCGTTTACGAATATAATTGTCATTACCATCAAATTTTGTAAGATTCGATTTGATAAAGTAGCAGGTTATTGATGAAATTTTTAAAGTTTGCTAGAAAATAAGCTTATATATTTCCTTTTTTCAAATGGTCATATGGTATAATTTTCAGTTGTATAGCACAACTTTAATAGTATTAATACACATCGAGGATGTGGTTATCAGAATGATATGACAACCTGTTACGTATTAAATTCTGCTTAATATACCGCAGTCCGACAGTTTTACATAAACTTATGAGTGCATCAATATTTTCTTAAAATATCCTAAAATAAGAACAAGACGAGAAACAGCTCTGGTCGCCAGTTTCATTGAATGTACGTGATTTCACTATTTTATATATGTACAACAAATTAACACTGCTAATTTTACGATTTAATATAAATCAACGAGGAGTATATAACTGTAATAAATTATACCAATAATGTACATTCTGAACAATGTCAAAACGATAACAATTTGAGTGCTTATGCTCATTCTTTTTTTAACTTATTTAGTTTGAGTTAGATTTTAGAGATAAATTATTGGCGCGAAACTTAACACTTGTGGCACTTGGTTGAAAGAAAAAAATAAAACTCTTCTAATTCCAGTGGTTGTTTTAGTTGAACCAAATACTTCTGGCACGATTATTCAGTTACACAATCAGTCACTTATTAACGCCAAGCGTTGCAAGCCTTTCCTGAATCTCGGGGGTCTGAATCCGTTTGGAAAAGTAGGCAAAGCTCTTGCCTGCTGACGGCTCCCTGAATATCTTCTTGGGTAGATCCCCGGTGGCAGGCCCGCGTTGTGCTACACATACCAGCGCGACCTTAAAGACATGGTCGATGTAACGATTACACAGTTCTACTGTCAACTCCTGGTACCAAAACCGTCTAATTGCTGCTTGAAGGTCTTCTTTTGTTCTGGGCTCTTGTTTGCGGACAAACCCCTTCATCTAGGCCCAAACGTACTCGATGGGGTTCAGATCCGGGCTTTCTGAAAATATATACATGTAGTACTTGAAAATATTAACATGTATTACATTTTCCTAGTGTAATTTGATACTTTAAAGGTTGACATGCAGTTATCAAAGACAAATGTTTAACAAAAATGTAACCAGAAACAGTTATTATTTTTAGGCCTTAACATGCCTTTCGTTCCTAGATCTTTAACTAGTATAAGACTTGTGTATACACTGATTTTCCCAAATGAATTTGCTATTCGCTCATACCTGATGGCCATACGTCCCACCAGTTGATACCAGTTTCTGCCATAAACTGCCTTGCTAACCTAGATCGATGCTTGGGGTCGTTGTCTTGCATAAAGCAGTGGCCGTCTGGATACGTTTGTCTAATGAACGGTAGCAGTGTGTTGGCAAGTATCTCATTTGTGCAGAACGCACTCTCCATGATTCCGTCAAACATGACCATGTGTGACCGCCCGCGCCGGCTGATGCCCCCCACTCGTGTATCTTCAGGGGATGCTTAACCTTGCCAGGGTTCAATCTCGCCTTCCCATCTGGTCTGTAGCTCGTCACCTGAAGTATAAAATATGAAAATAATAAAAAAGTTAGCTTACCATAACCGTATATAAAGGTTACGTACTACCATTGTTTGGCCCTTCTTCATTTAAATTAAAATGGCTATGTTTCAAGCTAAAAAATAGAGCATTTTGAGCGATTCAACACTATGAACACTATATATATTCGGAAACTTCACACCAAGAGCAATCAATCACTGTTTTTTTCCGCAAGTGCACACTTGTCTGTCTCTACACCAAAAATATTTCGGAAATTTTGACAAAATGGGAACCATCACAAACATTTGGCCATATGCAACAGACACTGTGTAAGAAAAGAATTATTTACAAACATTTTCACAATCTCAACAGCATTTACTAAAAAACATGCAATTTTTAGTTAGAATTTTTAGTGCGTAGACTGGTAAACTAGTATATTACCTAAAACACATAGAATGAATAGTTTGAAAGTAATGTTGGATTATTTCGAAAACATTTTTTTCTGATAAAAATCTCTAGACAGACACAAATATACTGCATGGGCGTTATATACCTTGTTGCTCTGTAGCTGGAAGGTACTCTCGTCAGAGAATATGATATCACTCAGGTTGACGTTGGTCTCAATCAACGCCTTACAAAAGTCGACACGGGGTTGCTAATTCTTCTCCCTTACCATCTGGGCATATCTGGAAGCGCTGTGCGTGAAACCTGATGCTCTAATGAGTCTCTTTGTGGTGCTGATAGATAACCTTGCCCCATCATTTAACAGTGCCTGATGTATGTTTCTGCTGGACTGGTAGGGATTGCATGTAAGAGTGTCCTTCACTATTTCGTAGTCTTGGAAAGTAGCAACCTTGAACTCAGTCACCTTGGGCAAATCACAATCTTTAGGAAACTGTCCATTACGATACTGGCTTATCCAGTAGGACACATGTTGCCTAGACACGTTGACACCGCTTGCACTTAATTCCCCTAGAATTTCAGAAACACGTCTTCCGGAGGAATACAAATGCACAATCCTCAACTTACACTCATGAGTAAGCTTCCCCATTATAAAGTTCAGTGCCAGTTAATAATTAGTACTACGTATGCATGAGAATTTAAAGAATTAAAGTTGTGAATACAATTGATGATGCTAGTGCGTTTTGAAAGAAATAACTTAGAGGAGAGAGGGTGCTAACCACGCGGTCATGGCCTTTTGGTCTTACAGTCACATGATCAACCAGTGTCAACAAAAGTGACACATACATGTAGTACACTATTTAAAAGTATGGGTATAGCGTATGTTTTGATGAGACATGTCAATGCCAACGTGACACTAAATGGGAAACAGTGCGGCGGCAGTCAAGTTATTGTGTTGTCTATGAAATTATCTGACATGTAAGCCGTGAAAATTCAGATACGAAACTATTAATATTAATAAAATAAAAAAATAAATAATATTCATAACTAAGGCGTATCGTGGTGTTTTGAAGTAAAAAATAACTGATCAGTCTCCAATATCTTGAAAACCTGAGCGAAGCTGGTGACAATCAGTGATGTATGAATTGTAAATATCATGAGCGAGCAAAACGAAAAGAAATGAACATTTTTATTTTGTTCAAAATGTTACCCATTACGCCACTGTATATATTTATATTCTTACAGATCACTGTGGGCAGCGTTTACAAGGTCATTGGGGCAAGGCCAACCATGTAGACGAGGCGGTGGTTATAGAAATGGGGACGTACGATGCAATGAAGACAAGGATGTCGGAACTCAGACAACACATCCCCAGCGTCTTCTCCTGCCCCCAGCCCTGAACCACATCCACGTCCGCCACCCCAGAAACGACAAAAGGTGAGTTGATGACTGATCCCATAATATCAATACACTACACTGGTAATGCTGAGAAAAGGTTCACTGACCGTCCTGATATGACTAATGGTGAATACTGACAATACGTCAGCTGTTGAACAAAAACGTCAAAAGCGTCGCTTTAAATTTGTTTGGTACACTGGGTGTTTTACATTGATTAAAGTAAAACTTAGCCAAAGTGTCAAAGTATTCCAACTATCTGCATTAATATAACAATCTCCCAATAATTTTACAAAAAAGAGCAGGCGTTGCAGTTTACAAAGATACCAAATTTATTGTCAAAACTCAGTCACGGAATTCTTGGTATTAATGTTTTTATGATAATTTCATAACAAAACGTGCAATCACACTTTTAGTGAATGTCACGTCTTTTATGTTTGATGAGACCTAATAGTTTAAATAACTAATCTTAGAATAAACATTATTTTTCCTGAAGTTACAGAAAGATAAAAAAATATAGAGCTCAAATTATCTCCTTTAAGCCTATCAGCGAAAGAAGTAATTGTATTTTCGATTATCGTGTGTGTATTTTATATTTCAGACTAAGAGTGGAAGGCCAGCAGGCAGTTCTGGAGAGGTTGATTTTAGAGGAACCAGCTGGAGGCGAAATTCAGGTGTCCTCCCATCCGTCCCCAATGCAACCGGACAACAACGGTGCGGCGGAGACCCCGGCAGAGCTGCGGACGACCACACCACCTGCCGTCGGCAAGATGCACATGGCAATTCCTCTGCCCCCCATGCAAGCAGACGATGCCGGTGATGCCGACATCCCGGCTGCAGTGGTGGCGGCCCCAACACCTGTCGTCGCCGAGACTTAGCTCCCACCACGCACGCTGGACCACCACAACATGCCACGCTTCCGGTCGGTGCATCCAGGAGACGGCATGGTCATCTTCACACTGAACCAGCTGGTGGGAATGGTGAGAAGTCTGCAGATTGAAAACCGACAACTCAGACAGTTGGTACAGGCCAACAATCGGCAAACAAACGAGCTGAATGGGGAGGTAGCGGCCATGAGACGAGAGCTAACGGCTATGTGCTCCTCGACCAGAGCGGTGGCAACGGTGCCAACAGCAGATACACCCTCGGCTACAACTCCACTGCCAGACGTCGGTATATCTGAGGAAGAGGTCAGACAGATCTTCCGGCGGTCGAGCATGTCCTGGCCTCTTTGCGGCACATCTGACCCAGAGACTGTTTCCAGAACTGTTCACGGACGCAAATCTCAGACACCACTACAACTTTTACGGCGGGGGCGCGCTGAACAAGTAGCAACTGAGCCCAACACGGAGGGATGTTGTCCGCCGACAGACTGTTCGGCATTATCCAGAAGTTGTGTCCGAGGGTGCTTATAAAGCACAGTGCGTTTCAAATGTGAATGAACTGTTGCGCCGCCCAGTTCAGAAGCCCGGTGTCCAGGACTTGCCACTGTCAACAGACATTAATCTTAGTCATACAAGTTTCAGTGCACTTTTGGAATATACAAATCTTTAGACACGAGAGTTATACAACTCGGGATTATGGTGTAAATAATGTATATTGTTAAGTGTGCCTGTATATATTTGTTCTTTATGGGTTTTGGTTTTATGTACATGTATATGTTTTATGTTTGTATTATATTTGTTTTATGTGTTAAATTAAAATGAATGATTAATGAATTAACTTATTTATTATTAATCTTCAATAAAGTTATTTGCGGCAGTTTGTTTGTTGGTCTGTTACTGTTTCTGTTTATCCTGGCAATTACTGCTCCAAAGGCCTATCACATCAGCCTTGTGAACATGTACCCAAATGTCTCATTGTAAATGCGTCTTCTACTTCAACACTTTGCTCTGAATTAATGGAATAGATGATGGAGAGTTTTGAGTGAAATTAGAAATAGCATGACAACAAATGAAAACATTCTATAATGTAGATTAAAGTACATTTTAATGCAAAAATATATTAGCTAGATGCAAAATATATAGTATACAAAGTGAACCGTAACATTAGTATAAAATAACTAAACATTTTAATTATTAAAGTATAACCATCATGGCTAATATAATTAAACTAAAGAAAATGTTCAATTACTTGTTGCTACAACTTGCCCCAGAACGAAACGTTCACACGCTGACTTGAAACCGAATTTGTCTCAAACAGTTTTATGAATATTTGGTAAATTAAATGAGACGAGATTAAAGTATTGCATTGACTGAGTCTAAAGGCCATCAATGGGGAGACAAATGACTTGAAAATGACATATGACACTTTAACAACGCAAACAATGTGCAAATAAAACAGTTAATCTGAACAACAAACTCATTTATAAATGTTGGTGAGAAAATTTCAGTAATAGGAATGCATGGTCATGCATAAATCAGTAATGGATTCTTAAACATAACATGAAACGCGAAAAATACAACAAGGTGAACAGTATACCTCCCGCAGCCTTTCTCATTGAATTCTGTAATGAAAAAGAGTAATAATACATTATTTTTTTGTTACTGTAGATTTTGTCAGTAATGCAAGATCCATTGTGAATAACTAGAATCTCCGCGCATCTATTTATAAACCGGGATGACGGCATACAGTGTACGTTTTCATGTATCTAAAATAAAATACTGTAAACATAATTATAATTACGGAACAGAACACAATGTACAATCAGACATAAATTTAAACCTGTTAAAACAAAGTTGACAGAATTTACAGGTTACGTTATAACTAAACTGAAAAAGGAATACGTTTGTATTTAATATTTATATCCAACGAAACAGATTTAAGGAGAATATAATAACATACTTATCGAATGTAGTTTATATATCGAGCGCTGTATGATAGTATTGGTCTTACCTTGAATTTCCGCACAAACACCATGGCCACCGCGAACACCGCGTTTTTTATGACTCCACTTGACACCGTGATCACGGTGCGTGGCAATTGTCAAGTGGAAGAACACGGTGGCGACCACCGTGTTTTGCCACTCAGATTGAAAATTTACCGCAGTGAACGAGTGTTTTAGGCAAAAATCACACGAGCTGTACTGTACATGACTATTGGGTATAAAGGTTAGATAATTAGGAAATAAGATACCATTATGAGAAAAAAAACTTCTTATAGACCTGTATCAATATACAAGTTGGGACATTATAATGTTAGGAACCTGGGATGGTTTGGGCATGGAGTGTAGTGTACAGATTTAAATCCTTACTTGCTGGAAACACCTTTAGGTTAGTGACACGTCGGTGTCAGTATAATGGACCGGCCAGGTTCAGTCCCTGGGCACCTCAAGTGTCCCTGTGCTATAATGATAGAAATGTCACTGCACAGTATCGGAAAAAATGCTGGCAAATCCCATCCCATCCCTTTAGGTTGGAGTATGTTTTAGGCATCTTTTTTGAAGCACGGCATCCTTTATGGAAACGTTAGAAATTTGGCTACGGGCTGTTGTTGTAGTTAGCAGATTTGTACTGCTTCAACTTCTTACCATGCATATGATGCACCAATTTGTGCAACTTGGAAAAAATGTGGGCAAAGCAAGTTTAATTCTTACCTGCATGTTGTATGAGAGTTTTAAGATTGTTATTTGTTCAATATAATATGTTGTGTCCATGTGAATGCCGATTGTTTGATAACATTTTCAGCTCACTTTAAGTTAGGTACTCATTGGATATTGTATATATATTGATGGCCTGAATGTTGTTGACAGCATGTAAAAGGTTAAAAGATACCTGGTTGCCCAATTGGTAGAATGTCTCCAGGTAGGCGCGAGGTTTGATCCCAGGCTGTGACATACCAATATCGTTCAAAATGGTAGTGGCATAGCTCCCTTGCTAATATTCAAGCAAATGTATGGTAAGTTCCATGACAGGTTGGCCCGGTGTCAAGATAATGTGACTGGGTGTGGTATCATGCCAGGTGTTCACGGCATGCTTTACACAGTAAAGGCAGTGCTATATCTGCTTCAAGTGAACACCTTCTACAGATAACTGAAATACTGTTAGTGGGACGATTAACCCAGTATACAAGCAAAGGTTAGAAGGGATGTTATATAGATCTATATAGATCATAACTAGAGCAGGGTTGGGGTTTGGTGAGGTTTTTCAGCTATCCTACAAATAACACAGGATGTTGCCAGTATGACCAAAACTGTGTTACTGGGATGTACCAACAAACAAACTTTTCACCTTCTCAGCCTGAATCTGAGGCTTAGACAAAAAGTGTAGATCCAGAACATTCAGCTCCCACAGGATCTACATTTTTGGGGCCGATTAGCCTCTTGCAATATGCCATGTTTTCTTGGGATAAAAGAAGTAAATATCTTTAGACTTTGTATTACTTGACAATGAATTTAACGTAATAGAGTTTAAATTCACAGAGACATGGCAGGGTTTCAGGACTAAATAGAAATCATGAAATTTAAACATTTAAGACTAATTATGAATGAGCAATTGAGAAGGTATGATTTTCATAATACTGTCACTGATACTAATAGCAAAATAGTTTGTCATCTCAAGGTATGGGAGTCGTTGGCTTCGACCCCATGGCACGACAAATTTGTAGCGGTATAACTCCCTTGCTTATGCACAAAAAATAGAAAGGGTTGTTTGCTGACTGGTTGGTCCAGTGACAGGATAATGTGAACAGGTGTGATCACATGAACCTGTATTATACCAGGGGTTATCATGGTATGCTATTCACAGTGAAGGCAGCACTATATCTGCTTCATGTGGACACCGTCTCCAGATAACTGAAACACTGTTGGTAAACATTAAACAAATTTCCGGGTTAACTGAAAGATTCAATATCAATAATATTATTAACCCACCAAGTACTGTAACCTACCCTATAAGTTATAAGTTGTTGCATTATGTCAGATCTTAACAGTATGCTTGTAAAAAATACCAATTTGCTTTTCCAATACTTGTATTTCTGAAATAAATTTCAATATTAGTGATGTAATTTATACTTGTTTATGTTTGATTTTAACCCACATGTGTAGAATATTTAAAGGGCATTGCAGCTTTTTCCTAAAGTTTTGCTGTTTGATTTATCTATTTTTGAAACCTAAATTGTAAATTATTCTTAGACTTTATTTCGAAATATGTTTTTTTGTCTGTATTTACTGAATGGGTAGAATTGATCAAATATAAAACCATAAGTTTTGTCTTTATCTATAAACTGGATTACATGTACCAGTGAAAAGATTTGACACAATTTGCTGATGACTACACCCTTGTCTTGATGGAAACACCATTTACCTCATTAACATAAAACATACCTTACTTTAAAGGTGGTATTCAACAGTTTGGACCAGATTTTTTTCTCTCAAAGAACCAATAAAATTATTGTTGCATGAAAAGATCTCGCCAAATGCTGATTATTGATGTCCTACATCTATGTGAAAAGTGAAGCGTAACACATCACTCTTCATTACAAATAGGTATTTCCTATCTAAGCCATGCTGCACAGTTAGCTATTTTTAAACTAAGAAAACCATGTGACCTGTAACTCTATTTAATCATTCAGGTAATCTGCTCTGACATTGATGTCTATTTTTAGAAATCACAATCATGCATATTTATAATTTAAGAAGGAATGGGCATGTAGAGTGATTTAGTTCATGGTTTCTACTGAATTACAATTCAAGCAATGTTCACAATCGACTTTTGTTAGACTTTGGTTTGACTTTTTGCAGAAATTATACCAGAATCCCCTAATCCAGTTTACGGACCGTCCGCAATGGCTCAAGTGCGTCAGCATGCGGATTGTGATGTCGCCGGTTCAAACCAAAGACTTTAAAGTTGGTAGTAGTGGCTACCTCCTAACGCTCGGGGCTAAGGGTACAGCATTACATCTGACTCGTTGGTGTCAGTAAAATAGCCTGGCCGGTTTCAGTCCCTGGGCACCTCATAAGTGCCCCTGTGCTATAATGATAGAAATGTTGCTGCACAGTATCGGCAAAAATGCAGACAAATCCCAAATCCCATCCCAGGTTTGCGTATATTTTGTGAAGACAGTGTCGGGTACCACCTTTAATGTTTCTAGCCTTTAAAGGGCTAAAATAACATTTCCTAAGGCTGAGGATTTTGTTGTATATTTTCAACTAGAATTCCTGATTGATTTGTTTTTGTATTATGATATGTTAGGGTGTTAAGTTTTGTTTCATGTTGTATGCCCTGCTCTTTATGAATTCATGGCCTTAGGTATCAAAGTTTAAAATTACTATGGTGGGATAAAACTGCATTGTTATAGGTTTATTTCTTGCTTTCAAACATCAAATGTTGAATAGTTGAGTAGATACTTTACGGATGTTATTTATTAAAAGTTGTGTTTTTTTTACATTTATTTGTTTTATGAATCTAATTTTTATAAATAATTTATTGAAAGTTTGTTGTTGTTGTTATTTTAATCATTTGACATGTATGCTTATTATAATGTTGATCAAAAGTATAATTTAAGTTTCCAGCTGACTTGTGGTGTGCCAATGGTTCTACCCGGACATATGTCTGGGGTCTTCCTCCGCCAAAAAGCTGTACCTTGCTATAATGATCATAAATGGTCGCTGCATTGTAATTTAAAAGTGTTTTTTGTGTAAAAAAATGTTTCTCATCTTTTATTAACCAGGTTTACAATGAAAAATTCTGGTTATTAGATTGGGGTATGGCAGGCAGGCAGTTGGTGTGGGGTAAGGTAGGCAGGCAGGTTGTCGGGTGGGCGGCGTTAAACAGAGGGTTTCCAGTCAATAAGTTCAGTTTGGGTAAACCAATCTTGCTGAAACTTTGGATATAGCAAGCTTGCATGAAGACCTAGCTTGAATTTTTCTATTTGGGGCCAGGCCTCTCAAGATCAAGGTCACTGTTACTATAAATAGAAAAACAGTTTCCAGTCAATAACTTTAGTTTGAATAAACCAATCTTGCTATAGCTTTAAATATAGCAAGCTTGCATGAAGACCCAACTTGATTGGATTTAGGGCCAGTCAGATCAAGGTCACTGTTGCTATAAATAGAAAAAAAGTTTCCGGTCTATAGCTTTAGTGTGGATAAACCAGTCTTAATGAAACTTTGGATATAGCAAGCTTGCATGAAGACCTAGATTGGGATTGGATTTGGGCCAGTCAGGTCAAGGTCTTTTTTTACTAAAAATAGAAAAACAATTTCCGCTTAATAATTTGTGTTAAAATGGAGGTGTTTTGCTGAAATTTTGTTTGTTAGTAGTTTATGTGCAAACTTACCTTGGGATTGCATTAGGGGGCCAGTCAGGTCAAGGTCACTGTTACTAACAATAGAAAACAGTTTCCAGTCAATAACTTCAGTTTGGATAAACCAACCATGCTAAAACTTTGGATATAGCAAGCTTGCATGAAGACCTAGCTTGGGATAGGATTTGTTATAATTGTTGAAAATCTGGTTTTGTGGCATGGCTGTGTTTCTTGTTCCATATTTACTGGATTAGCATGAAAGAAGGAAAAGAAATAAACACCATTTTTTTTTAATAAATTGATTTATGCGTAAATGTTTTAATATAAGAATAATTCTCTAATGTATGTACTTGCAATCTTTGTCACCATTGTTCATAATCTAATAAATAAAAAATTTGATCCACACATTTTTGTAGCAGAAGTATAAATCTAAAATATGCCAGATTTTAACAATGTTCTTTTAATGTTCTGAAATATGCCAGATTTTAACAATGTTCTTATGATCTTTGATATCATATTCCGACATTAATGGACTCTTTCTATATCTCCTTTGAGCTTTCTTTAGCGCTAATTGATAAGGCTTTGGCAAACAGTGTAGGATCTGTGATATTTGCAGCAGAGCTTTAAACAACATACCTAGTGTTACTTTAGCAATTAGTTATTAGCAAATAATTAAGATTGTGTATATCTTATAAATAAATGTAGCGTGATAGAGACTAATGTATTACTTGAGTCTCTGTTGCATGTGTGAGATGATTTTCCATGTCGACTGTGAAAGCACTTTTGCTGTGATTCAATTTTTTTTTACAAAAACGTTGTTTTGCCAACCTCCCTTGGCAGCTCTGTTTTCTATCATGCTTGTGTTAATTTCACCAAAACACGATAAAGAACATGTCCGTGCTAATTGATTTTACATTTGCATAATCTCCAATCGGATTGAGACCTTAACCTACTATCTTGGGTAATGGCCATATTAATTTCCGTTATTGGCAAAATATTTCAAGCAAATTTCAATAATTGCGGTGTTTGAGACTGAGTCTGCAAAACAAATGAAGAAGATACTGATCTGACTAGTGATGGTTGGTCTGGATCAGTATTATTTGAAAACGGCTGGTCATTTATAATTAGAAAATTAACTGTCATTCTAATGGCAGGGCTACTGAAAAAGAGGTTGAGGTAAATTTTATTGGCAGGGCTTGTGTAAGAGAGATTGAGGTTAATTTTATTGGCAGTGCTGTCTGAAAGAGAAGTTGATGTTAATTTTATTGGCAGGGCTACTGAAAGAGAGATTGAGGTTAATTTTATTGGCAGGGCTACTGAAAGAGAGATTGAGGTTAAATTTATTGGCAGGGCTACTGAAAGAGAGATTGAGGTTAATTTTATTGACAGGCCTACTGAAAGAGAGGCTGAGGTTAATTTTATTGGCAGGGCTAGTGAAAGAGATTGAGGTTAATTTTATTGGCTGGGCTATTGAAAGGGATGTTGAGGTTAATTTTATTGACAGGGCTAGTGAAAGAGATTGAGGTTAATTTTATTGGCAGGGCTATTGAAAGGGATGTTGAGGTTAATTTTATTGACAGGGCTAGTGAAAGAGAGATTGAGGTTAATTTTATTGGCAGGGCTATTGAAAGAGAGGCTGAGGTTAATTTTATTGGCAGGGCTAGTGAAAGAGATTGAGGTTAATTTTATTGGCAGGGCTATTGAAAGGGATGTTGAGGTTAATTTTATTGACAGGGCTAGTGAAAGAGAGATTGAGGTTAATTTTATTGGCAGGGCTAGTGAAAGAGATTGAGGTTAATTTTATTGGCAGGGCTACTGAAAGGGAGATTGAGGTTAATTTTATTGGCAGGGCTACTGAAAGAGGTTGAGGTTAATTTTATTGGCAGGGCTACTGAAAGAGGTTGAGGTTAATTTTAATGACAGGGCTACTGAAAGAGGTTGAGGTTAATTTTATTGGCAGGGCTAGTGAAAGAGATTGAGGTTAATTTTATTGGCAGGGCTATTGAAAGGGATGTTGAGGTTAATTTTATTGGCAGGGCTAGTGAAAGAGATTGAGGTTAATTTTATTGGCAGGGCTATTGAAAGAGAGGCTGAGGTTAATTTTATTGGCAGGGCTAGTGAAAGAGATTGAGGTTAATTTTATTGGCAGGGCTATTGAAAGGGATGTTGAGGTTAATTTTATTGACAGGGCTAGTGAAAGAGAGATTGAGGTCAATTTTATTGGCAGGGCTAGTGAAAGAGATTGAGGTTAATTTTATTGGCAGGGCTACTGAAAGGGAGATTGAGGTTAATTTTATTGGCAGGGCTACTGAAAGAGGTTGAGGTTAATTTTATTGGCAGGGCTACTGAAAGAGGTTGAGGTTAATTTTATTGACAGGGCTAGTGAAAGAGAGATTGAGGTTAATTTTATTGGCAGGGCTACTGAAAGAGATTGAGGTTGATTTTATTGACAGGGCTACTGAAAGAGAGATTGAGGTAAATTTTATTGGCAGGGCTAGTGAAAGAGAGATTGAGGTTAATTTTATTGGCAGGGCTAGTGAAAGAGAGGTTGAGGTTAATTTTATTGGCAGAGCTACTGAAAGGGAGGTTAATTTCAATGGGTACTAATTCAAAGAACTGCTTAATAAATTTTGGAGTCTATTTAATAAAATTCAAGGCACTTGGTGTTTTCAGGAGGCAATCACAGTAATGTTGTACTATTTCTGCTGCTTCATATTCAGAGTCACGACTTGTAACTCCTTAGCCCCTCATGGCATGGCTTAAAGTCCCAGACAGGGTAAAAAAATTTATATGGAGAGGTTTTCCAGATAACTGTGTGGCACTGGTGGTTCTACAAAGACAGAAGTTTTCAGCCTGCCTCCACTAATAATTAGCTGGACATCTCCAAAATTACCATAATTGTGCTGGTGTGACGTAACAAAAACAAAACAACATCTGATGACTTTAGATGGTTGATGGCTGCTAAACACCTTTAACCAACAAAACCAACTAAATTCTAAAACTTCTTATGAATGTCTGTTTTAGAATATGTAAACAAGCTGGTTGATTTATGTCACTAAACAACAGAGGCAGTTTTTTGGGGAGCAAGAACACTTTTTGTTCTAAATTTTAATCTATCATGCTCGTTAACTCATTAATAAGTCAGAGTGTAGATTTTACATCAAATGACTAGACTGAAAATAATTACAGGAAAGGCAACATCGATCTTTCAATGACTTGAGGCACATATCCCATTGCCTTTACATTAATGCGCAGGCAGGTTCCCTAATTAATATTAATTGCATTGTTTCTCAGGATGACCAATCAAGACCTTTCGACACCCTTGACTCTAACTCCCATTCTGTGCTCACCATCAACTCATATAATCTGCAATAATTTAACATTCTTGGCAATTAGACATGGATTAGATGTGCTCCTATATTGTCAAAAAGCCATTCTGGCTTCCAATTTTGTCACTCCAGAAAATTTACCCAAATTTAATGTAATGTTGAATAATTTCTTTGCCATATTTTCTAATTATGACTTCTCACTATTATTCAGCTAGCTTGTCATTCTGACTGCCATTTGTCCACTTGTCTTCCAGATATCCCCTCATTATTTGCAAGATGTCCGCACTGGTCATTGGATGCATTCTTGACCAAGTGAGAAATGGGTTTTTAAGTCACTGATTTAGCGCTACTAGCGGCTACTTGTCATTCGTTTTGTCATCCATGACCCCCAATGCAGCAGGATTAACGCATAACTGTCAATTGAAAATGACACAGCCGACAGACTGAATTGAAGATGGGCCGACAAAATCATGTGGTATTTGATTGGTTGGTTTCTCACAATGATCCTTGGCTGGTGCCTGGATGGGCATTGAGAATGCCTGAATACAATATCAGTGGCTGATGAGAGAATGTCTGTCTTCAGAATTCATTTGTTTGAAAGATATTTGTATGGGTATATTATGAAAGATTGGCAGTTTCGCTGCGTTATATGACTGGGTACAGACACATATAGCCCTATGCTGGTAAATGTCACTGTGTACAGACATATAGCCCTTTGCTAGTAAATGTCACCGGGTATAGACACATATAGCCCTATGCTGGTAAATGTCACCGGGTACATACACATTTAGCCCTATCCTGGTAAATGTCACCGGTTACAGACACATATAGACCTATGCTGGTAAATGTCACCGGGTACAGACACATATAGACCTATGCTGGTAAATGTCACCGGGTACAGACACATATAGATATATGCTGGTAAATGTCACCGGGTACAGACACATAGCCCTATGCTGGTTAATGTCACCGGGTACAGACACATATAGACCTATGCCGGTAAATGTCACCAGGTGCAGACACATATAGCCCTATGCTGGTAAATTTCACTGGGTACAGACATATAGCCCTTTGCTAGTAAATGTCACCGGGTATAGACACATATAGCCCTATGCTGGTAAATGTCACCGGGTACATACACATTTAGCCCTATCCTGGTAAATGTCACCGGTTACAGACACATATAGACCTATGCTGGTAAATGTCACCGGGTACAGACACATATAGACCTATGCTGGTAAATGTCACCGGGTACAGACACATATAGATATATGCTGGTAAATGTCACCGGGTACAGACACATAGCCCTATGCTGGTTAATGTCACCGGGTACAGACACATATAGACCTATGCCGGTAAATGTCACCAGGTGCAGACACATATAGCCCTATGCTGGTAAATTTCACTGGGTACAGACACATAGCCCTATGCTGGTAAATGTCACCGGGTACAGACACATATAGACCTATGCTGGTAAATGTCACCAGGTGCAGACACATATAGCCCTATGCTGGTAAATGTCACCGGGTACAGACACATAGCCCTATGCTTGTAAATGTCACTGGGTACAGGCATATATAGACCTATGCTGGTAAATGTCACCGGGTACAGACACATAGAGCCCTATGCTGGTAAATGTCAGTGGGTACAGACACATATAGCCCTATGCTGGTAAATGTCACTGTGTACAGACACATATAGCCCTATGCTGGTTAATGTCACCGGGTACAGACACATATAGCCCTATGCTGGAAAATGTCACTGGGTACAGGCAAATATAGACCTATGCTGGTAAATGTCACCGGGTACAGACACATATAGACCTATGCTGGTAAATGTCACCAGGTGCAGACACATATAGATATATGCTGGTAAATGTCACCGGGTACAGACACATAGCCCTATGCTGGTTAATGTCACCTGGTACAGACACATATAGACCTATGCCGGTAAATGTCACCAGGTGCAGACACATATAGCCCTATGCTGGTAAATTTCACTGGGTACAGACACATAGCCCTATGCTGGTAAATGTCACCGGGTACAGACACATATAGACCTATGCTGGTAAATGTCACCAGGTGCAGACACATATAGCCCTATGCTGGTAAATGTCACCGGGTACAGACACATAGCCCTATGCTGGTAAATGTCACCGGGTACAGACACATACAGACCTATGCTGGTAAATGTCACCAGGTGCAGACACATATAGCCCTATGCTGGTAAATTTTACCGGGTACAGACACATAGCCCTATGCTGGTAAATGTCACCAGGTACAGACACATATAGACCTATGCTGGTAAATGTCACCAGGTGCAGACACATATAGCCCTATGCTGGTAAATGTCACCGGGTACAGATACATATAGACCTATGCTGGTAAATGTCACCGGGTACAGACACATATAGCCCTATGCTTGTAAATGTCACTGGGTACAGGCATATATAGACCTATGCTGGTAAATGTCACCGGGTACAGACACATAGAGCCCTATGCTGGTAAATGTCACTGGGTACAGACACATATAGCCCTATGCTGGTAAATGTCACTGTGTACAGACACATATAGCCCTATGCTGGTTAATGTCACCGGGTACAGACGCATATAGCCCTATGCTGGAAAATGTCACTGGGTACAGGCAAATATAGACCTATGCTGGTAAATGTCACTGGGTACAGGCATATATAGACCTATGCTGGTACATGTCACTGGGTGCAGACACATAGCCCTATGCTGGTAAATGTCACCGGGTACAGACACATATAGCCCTATGCTGGTAAATGTCACTGGGTACAGGCACCTACATGCCTATACAGAAGACTCACTGGGTACAGACATATATAGCCCTCTGCTGTAAGGCATCACCAATATAAGAAGGTGTAAGTTTGTCACAGATCTCACAAGTATCTATTAATCACCAAATTAACTTACTCTGAAGCTTGGCCTGCACAATATTTAACAAAATTCAAGTTGCATTTCAAAGGTATGCTAATACCATTTCTAACAATCAAAAACAAAAGCTACCCAAATCCCAAATTGTTTACCAGGTAGAATCAAGTGATTGGTCCATTTTTTTCTTGACATTAATGTATAAAAATAAGCATGGCAACTCAACAACATATTTGAATGTTAAAAATTACGAGATTTTTTATTTCTTAAACACTCAACAAGTTTGCAGTAAACCTGAGTGACGCTCGTCCTAAGGCAGATAGAAAGCAGGTATTAATTAACCTGAACCTATTTTAATATATTATATATTATAATACAGAAATCTTCTGCAATTTTCCCAAATCAGTATATTTTCATGATGAGTCACAATGTCCAATTTTGTAAGAAAAACAACAACTGGCAAGCAAGGGAAAGGGCAGGCTACATGTATATCGGCACCTTACTGTACATCATCAGGGATTTACCATCTCTTTTTCTTTAAGGTGTCTAATGGATGCAGGATCTATGAATACAGGGGTCCAACACAATAAAGTTGCAGAAGAAGTACAATTTTGCAATATAGATGTCTGTTTAACCCATAAAAAATGACTATAACCTTTCCAAGGTTTATTCATAAACACAAAACAATTTTATTTTGCATTAAAACAAGAAACACTGTGTCTAGGTACTATAGTTATACATTGAAGTAAACATCACTTTAGTCTCAATACACATACACATGTTTTAATTTTGTGTTCATCGTAAAAAATTTCAATATGACAGTGTCCTGTTCGTTATCCCGATCTTTCCCTTTGCCCCCAAAACTTCTTACGTTTGTTTTTCCATCATCGAATCAAAAGTATGTTTTCTTAACGATACGGACAATAACAACCAGGTGCTTCGAATAATACAGTGTTCCTGATGATAACATCCGGGTTACGCAAGTGCACTTTAATGATTGGTTGTTATTTTTAATGCGGATAGCATTTTGTAAATTCAAACACAATGATGCTATACTATAAAATACACTCGATAATTCCAAAGACCTCGACTGATAACCAAATACGTTTGATACCAACATTGAAGTAGTGTGGCATTACGAAAACCATCGTCGGATACCCCCGGTTGATTCTATTATGTTACTCTCCATTCATCACCCGTGGGCAAATTGCTACTCATTTCGTCGTTTTGTTTGAATAGAACAGAACAGACATTATCCAATCAGATGATAGGTTACAAAATTAAATACTCTTCAATCGGAAGATCAATACGGTGACCTGAGAACGTAAACATGGCGACCGGTACAGCGCATCGCAAGTGTAAAGTATGTCTGTCAGCGATCCGCGACAGATGTTCTTACAGATCGTTGGGCACTCCAGCAAGTATTGCAAAATACAGGTCGGTCTTAAACGAAATCGGTATCCTTGCCCATGAAGACAGTGACGTTGCGTGTAATTTGTGCATAAATAAACTTAACCGGTGTTGCAAACTACAGGACTACCTAGCTACACGATAATCGGTCATCGAAGTGGTATGTAAGCGTAAGCTTGATTGGTTGGCAGATCCGCTGGATTTTCTTAGCGAACCAATCGGATTGCGGCATTTCATAGTAAACAAAATGACGAAATGAGTAGCAATTTGCCCACGGGTGATGAATGGAGAGTAACGTAATAGAATCAACCGGGGGTATCCGACGATGTACGAAAACCTGACAAATGTCAAAATGTTAAAGAGTTGTCATTATTGTGCATTATTGTGTCTAGAAATGGAAGTTACTCAGGACTATGTTTCTGCATCCACATGGACACAGAATTTATTTTTTGTGTGCATACAGGTCAATAATTTATGCGTATAAGACACATGGATCCTGCGTCTGGTAAAACCCCTGCATTACTGTTAAAAGTCTCTGCTATTTCTAGACGTGTAAGCAATCCTTTGATCTCAAAGACTTTGAAATGTTATAAACCAAATTGTATTGTATCTACTTCATTTAAATTTTCATTTTAAGACTTTTGAATTGTAGAAAAGAATAGCATTAATATTGCATATTTATGTAAGTAGCTTTCAGAAGAAGGAAAATTAAAATGTTATTGTCATTTTTCAATATATGCACCCCGGCCAGGGTTCAGTCTATTGATCTGTAAGGCTTTGAAGAAATATGTCATGCCTGTTTTATCCAAATGTTTTGTGCATGCTGCTCAGTTGTTAAACACAAATTGATTCATCCTCCCCTCTGTGAATTGTCATTTCTCAAGCACCTGTATTACCTCAATGATGCTCCTATTGTTCCTGTAAATGAAATGCTTGTAGACAACTTGCTCAAATTATTGGTTTATTATTTTGTACAAACCATTGTGAAATATTATTAATTGAATTCCAGTGGATCTATTCAGATGAAGAATTTAATTGAGGAGTAGGCAAGAGCCCATCTGTCAAATAAAGATTTTAAATCTATTCAAAGTTGACAAAGAGATAATCAAATATAGAAAAAGGTGTTGGAGGTATTTTTAGTTTTTTCAATTTTCTTTATTTGTACAAGATCAGGCCACAGAATGTCCTGTATTGGAGGAACTCTAATTGCCAAATAACAATGTATGGTTGACAAATTAAGCGGCTTTATTAAAAATAAATTGGAATTAGTTCAATTTAGCATTTTTTGCTAAATGGTGGCATACTATTTTAAGTAGAATTTAAAATGTTAAAATTTCTGACAACTTTTTGATATTAATCTTACAAATGTTAGTCAAAAGGTTGCACCAAAAATCCACTAACCAGCTGCACAACACAGAATAAGAAATGTAAAAAAGGTGCTTGATTTGAGTAGAAACAATTGGAGGTACAGTGTATTGGAAAGACACAAAGTGTTACGAACGGCCAAATAAACTGATCAACTTCATATAACCTTCATAGAGAGGGATTGGGATTAGCAGGCATTTTTGCCGATAGTGCGAAGCGACATTATATCATTATAGCACAGGGGCATTTATGAGGTGCCCAGGGACTGAACCCGGCCGGTCCATTATACTAACACCGATGAGTCAGGCGTAATCCTGTCCCCTTAGCCATGGGCGTTAGGGGGGAAGTCACTACTACCAACTTTATAGTCTTTGGTTTGACCCGGGCGGTGTTCGAACCCACGACCTCCCGATCCGCAAGCCGACGCTCTAACCTTCATAGAAGTCTCCACAGAAAATTTATATTTAAAACTGCAACAAAACACAAAACCTTACTTATTTAACAACAAATAATTGCTTTGTGACTGTTTTCATATAAATGAATTCAATAATTTGGTCTTTTCGTATAAATGAATACAATAATTTGGTTTTTCATATAAATGAATACAATAATTTGGTTTTACAATAATTTGGTCTTTTCATATAAATACAATAATTTGGTCTTCATTTGCATTTAAATATAATGCGAATGTCCAAGAAACAAAGTACATAATCATTTAATGACAACCTTTGTTTTTTTAAATTTAGATGAATTTGTTGATTTTTACTGCTTTCTTTCACACACACAAGCAAACAACAAAGAAATATATCTATTTAGAAAATAATGCATTTAATTAGTTTAGTGACAGATCACTCCTTTTGTTTACTGTACAGCTAAATCACCATACACACAAACAAAAAAAGAAAATGAATTTGTACAGTACATTGATAAAACTAAATTGTTTTCTTCATCCATCCATCATTCGAGTTAAAAGATGAACATTTATAGTGAGAAATTATGCTGGATAATTTTGAATTGACATGATGAACCATTCATTATTAACATTTCCTCAGTAATTTAGACAATTTGATATTCTTCTCCACCCCTGACTGCTTAAAGCTTATTATAACAACAGAAAACTAATGTTTACATAAATAAAATCGGTGCTAAGTGTTTGCTATAAGGGAATAGTCAAAACATTTAATTAGTTTGGTGGTTTCTACGCATTTTTATAAGGGGAGGGAAAATAATATAAGAAATGGTAGGATTTAATTTTTTATAAGAAGGTGGGGAGTTTTCTCGTTGCATGAGTATGACACAATTCTTTATTTGTGATAGGCTAGTGGCAAAATTATTTTCTCTTCAAACAGTTGCAATAAAAATACATTGATCAAAAATAAACTCTATTTAAAAATGCAAGAAAAGCACTGTCGTAATAATACAAGGTTGTTTTTTTTTTTACTGTTTTTGTTTTATTTCACTACTGAAAAAAAAAATCTTGAGAAATATAATCAGATTTCTTTTGTGGACCCATCAACCTGCAATATGTTTGAACATTTCAAGAAATGCCCATCTTGTCAGTGTGCTCCTCCCTCCTGTTTAGCAGTTGTTTTCCAACTGTCACCAACTTGCTACATGTACCTTGGTATGAGTATAAACAAGGTAAATGCTTCTTTGTGTTAATAAACGTAGTGCAAGACGGCATAATCAAAAGCACTGAAAGTAAGGCAAGAAGGCATAATCAAAAGCACATAAAGTAGTGCAAGAGGGCATAATCAAAAGCACAGAAAGAAGTGCAAGAAGGCATAATCAAAAGCACAGAAAGTAGTACAAGAAGGCTTAATTAAAAGCACAGAAAGTAGTGCAGAAAGGCATAATTAAAAGCACAAAGTACTGCAAGAAGGCATAATCAAAAGCACAGAAAGTAGTACAAGAAGGCATAATTAAAAGCACAGAAAGTAGTGCAAAAAGGCACAATTAAAAGCACAAAGTAGTGCAAGAAGGCATAATCAAAAGCACAGAAAGTAGTACAGGAAGGAATGATCAAAAGCACAGAAAGTAGTACAAGAAGGCATAATCAAAAGCACAGAAAGTAGTACAAGAAGGCATAATTAAAAGCACAGAGTGTAGTGCAAAAAGGCATGATTAAAAGCACAAAGTAGTGCAAGAAGGCGTAATTAAAAGCACAGAAATTATCACAGAGTAACAAAAAAAAAAAAGAGTTCTATGTAGAATTTGCCTTATTGCAGAATCTTGTGAAAAGCCTGACCACTCAATGACTGTGCTGATTACCCTCTTTTTATTCTTTGACAACATTAATGCCTTAAGAAGCAGGACAATGTCTAGCATGGTATGTTGCCCCCTTGTATGGGCTCGCATCGAAGGGCGATATTCATTTACCAGGCATGTCATCCATCATCTCACGACTGCTGTGGCTGATTATAATTGATCAGAAATTGGTGATTGTTCACTCGCACTCTCCCAGCAACCATAACCGATGATGGGAGAGATGAAAGAAAAACCACGATTGCACATTGTGATCGTTCAAATCTGTTTCTTTCTTTTGTCCGTTGCATCATTTTGTTAGAGGTTATCGAGATGTATAAGTATCCTCAGCACTAATTTTTTAACCTGTTTCTTGCTATAATTTGTATTTGCCCATTCATATAGTCCACTTTTTATGTCTACTTGCACAGATGCCTTGACATATTGCGCAAGGACTAGAGCAGCAAAAAGTGCAGATCCTTGTCATAGTGGGACAGCTCCAGATTTGACTGATCAGGATCTACAATATTTGCCTAGGCCTGATAATTTTGTGCTAAGCAGATAGAGGGTAAAGCGTTTGCTGTGATATAAAGTGATCATGAATATCAATTAATAACTTATTTATTTATCATTGATTGGAAAACTTTCAGCTTATATTTATCCAGCACGACTTCCCACTTCCTGGATAGAACCAGTACAGTAACAACTTGGAGCAATGTGCAGTAAATAGTCTTGCACAAGGACAAACAATGCAAAGTCAGTTTTGGGGTTCAAACCTGTGACCCTTCTGTCCAAAGTCCAATGCCTTAACCAAAAGACCATGGACACCCATTATCAATTTATGATCAGTTATATTATAAACCTGCATGTTATACATTTAAAACTATAAACACAAGAACGCAATTGTTCAATTGCATGTTCCAAGTGACATTGACAGATTGCACATCATGATCATTATGACATGATCATTATTTTTTTCCCATTGCATTTCTATGTAATATTTTCCAATGGTGTAAACAATGCATGTTTGACATGATCAAATGAATTCTGCACATTGTTTTAACATATGCATATTGTATTGTCAGTAATACTATAAATGCAACTTTATTGGTTCTAATAATATTGAGTATTATAAGTTTTTCTCAAGGACTATTTAAAATCGTCCAAGGTCCATGTGAAAACTGTCCAAGGACAATGTATAAGCTCTCCGAGGACCAAGTAAAAAGTGTCCAAGGACAATGTAAAAGCTCTCGGAGGACCAAGTAAAAAGTGTTGTAGGACAACGTAAAAAGTGTCCAAGGACCATGTAAAATTGTCCAAGGACTGTAATTATGGTCTATTGTCTTGGTCAAGGACTGATCGACTCTAAAGAACTAGCTAAAGATTGACTGTTAGAATTGGCCAAGGACTGACTGAGTAAGAATTGGCTAAGGACTGACGCCAAGGACTGACTGAGTATGAATTGGCCAAGGACTGACTAAGAATTGGCCATGGACTGACGCCAAGGACTGACTGAGTATGAATTGGCCAAGGACTGACTAAGAATTGGCCATGGACTGACTATAAGAGTTGGCCATGGACTGACTAAGAATAAGCTATAGACTGACTGTGTAAGAGTTGGCCAAGGACTGACTAAGAACTGGCCAAGGACTGACTGTGTAAGAACTGGCCAAGCACTGACTGTGTAAGAACTGGCCAAGGACTGACTGTAAGAATTGGCCAAGGACAGACTGAAAGAAAAGGCCAAGGACTGACTGTAAGAATTGGCCAAGGACAGACTGTAAGAATTGGCCAAGGACTGACTGTAAGAATTGGCCAAGGACAGACTGAAAGAAAAGGCCAAGGACTGACTGTAAGAATTGGCCAAGGACTGACTGTAAGAACTGGCCAAGGACAGACTGTAAGAATTGGCCAAGGACTGACTGTAAGAATTGGCCAAGGGCTGACTGTAAGAAAAGGCCAAGGACTGACTGTAAGAAAAGGCCAAGGACTGACTTAAGAATTGGCCAAGGACTGACTGTAAGAATTGGCCAAGGACTGACTGTAAGAACTGGCCAAGGACTGACTGTGTAAGAATTGGCCAAGGACAGACTGTAAGAAAAGGCCAAGGACTGACTGTAAGAATTGGCCAAGGACTGACTGTAAGAACTGGCCAAGGACTGACTGTAAGAATTGGCCAAGGACTAACTGTAAGAATTGGCCAAGGACTGACTGTAAGAATTGGCCAAGTACTGACTGTCCAAATTGGCCAAGGACTGATGCCAAGGACTGACTAAGAACTGGCCAAGGACTAACTGTGTAAGAATTGGCCAAGGACTGACTGTGTAAGAATTGGCCAAGGACTGTGTAAGAACTGGCAAAGGACTGAGTGTTAAATAATTGGCTAAGAATGGTGTAAGAATATGCCAATGCCTGTGTATAAAAATTTTTATATTGGCCAATCACAGTATGAGAATTGGCCAAGGACTCTGAACGATATGACTGATGGAATATCATGTAATGTGTTTACCAAATGCTATCACAGTGAAGCCAGTATTATACTTTCTTTGTTTTGACACGTTCTCTTTCTTTGCATAACTGGTAGTTCTAGTTCGCTTGCAGAAAACCAACCAAATAAGTTCTTCCTTGTAAATTTGGTACATAGGTTAATTGTACCATAATTATGAGCAATGGGATCTTTGATTAATGATCTCATAGAGTGAAAAAACATATGTCTTCTGAATTTTGGCTTTTGATAATTCTGAGATCTACATCGCATTTCTTCAGACTCTTGCAATTTCCTCATAAACTATTTATGTGTTCATGAAAACAGATTACTGGAAAAATGGGATTTTGTACTAGCTAAATTGAAATTGATAACAAAGATGATTTTTTGCCATTTTAGAAAATTGTATACTATTTATTTCAATATGGCCATAAATAAGCCTTACTTGGAAACATACTTTTCATAATTGTATTCCTTTTTTTGCCTTCCTGCCTACTTTCTTCCAATATTGACTTCTTTTGTTACTTATATATGAAGGTTATAGCAGCTTTAGATATAGTTGGATACAAAACCAAAAATGTGCACAGAAAACAGGTAAATAAGTGTCCTCTGCTGTCAGGTTCGTTTCTATATCATTTATACATTGTGTCCCAATGATAAAAAATGCCAGAGACCTGGTAGCGCACTCGGTAGAGTATCGGCTCCAGGTACAGGAGGCCCCAGCTTTGATCCCGGGCCACGACATACTAAAGTCGTAAAAAATGGTAGTTGTATAGCTCCCTTGCTAAAGCTCAAGTGAATTTAAGGGTAGTTTCACGACTGGTTGGCCTGGTGTCAGGAAGGCAGCACTCTATCTGCTTCAAGTGGACACCATCTCCATGTAACTGAAAAACTTAGTGGGACAATAAACCCAGTAAACAAACTAAAATGAATTGAAGCTTAAGAGAGGTGGTTATTCCGAAGTTTCATATGATCAATGCTGGAAGTGATGTGATGCTGTGGTTCAAGGCCCGATTTTTTTTTATCTCAGTTGCTTATCTAAATAAGTAAATAATATATTTAGACACAATCTGATTAAAAATTATATCCTGAAAACTGCTCCTGAAAACTGCTCCACTATCAGGATCTGACGAGTCAATAAACACTTCCCAACCAATCAGATTGTCGCCTACAAAATTGCAAAAGTAAATGATGATCCGAAGCATTCTAAACGTATCATTTTGGGCATATACAAAGAAATGTAAACATGGACACTCTGCGCAAGACTTATGTCACTGAAGAAAGGTGCGTTGTTTGTGGTATCCATAAAGCAATCAAGATTTTGCTTCTGATGTGGTTTTAACGAGCGAATTCCTAATTTTGTCAAAGACTTTTCTAGTGCATCATCCATTGCAGCCAATATTCGACTCTTACCAAAAGCGTTATGCATTATGCTCTCTGATTGGCTGTTATGTATGATATAAGTAATTCTTACATTTTGTAAGATCTGACTTAAGTGAGATTGATTTAGACATTGGACAAAATGATAAAGGCCTCAGCCTACTTCAAACAACCTCATTGTACTGTATTATAATTTATAAACCAACACAATATAAACTTATAAGCATTCTTAATTGACCCCTGTACGGGAATTATTAATTGAAATGTGCAACTCATTTGAAATCAATTAAAATCATTCCATACTGTGGACTTTTTTTTTTTTACACAGGACCTTCAATGTTGATGTAATCCTTCATTAACTGTTTTCTGTTTATGTCATAGTGCCACATTGGGTTATAGTCCCCTGGATTAATATTGGAAAGTATCAGAGAGGCCTGCAAATCATGCTCTCCCGCTCTCTGCTCACCAAGATCAGATATTGACAAGCAGGCTTTGCCACAAACAATAAGAGAAACCTTATAGGGGGAGCCACAGCTCACTCTAGTTGTCAGCGTATTTCAGAAATCCAGGACCACCAGACCATGCCAGTATCATTGCATAACAAGAATATGATGTAATTATTTCTAAATTGGATGGAATTAGTTTTTGCGTGATGTAGAGTGCTATTTTGACGGAGTTTGTGATTGGATCGCGGGGCTACCCCATTTCTGGTGGTGACGTTTCTGACAGCGTTCTTCACAACATTACTAACGACCCTCCACAAGTTTCTCACGCAGGTCTCTTTCATTGGCAGGATATGTGGGCTAGAACAAGTATTGTTGTATGATAGTATGACTCAGCTTTGAAAAATGGGGGACAAAAATGAGCAAAAACCTTTCATCATTTATTTTTTTATCATGTTTTTCCCCCCTCCTTTTTTGTTTTGACATTGCTCACATAATTTAAAATTAACAAATGATTGAATATTCAACTAAAAAAAGCAAGTTCAATTAAGCGGAATGTTTTTGTTTTTTTATAGATCTTTGTGGTATATAAGGTTTCAGTTTGAAATTATTAAAACTGGTCCAATTCATCTGTTTTTTATGTTTGATTTTTATTTTAACACAGTTTTACTGTAATTGCTCTCAGTAATCAGTCTTAATGAAGCTTTGGCTGATTTGATATGAAACTTGCTGTGGTGACTTCCATTGGTAGTTGTACCTGGTACATTTAGAACTTTTGAAGAACAGGGCTCTATTCTTGTATAGTTTCAGCCACCTACTACAATAAATTCTTAAAAGTAATAGTGTTCTTCACAAATTTGATTTTTTCTTGTTGTTTGGTATTCAGTTTATCAGTAATGAATAATATTATTTAATAAAAATAAATATCATTAGAATAATGTTACTATTCAGAGGAAACCTGCTGAAATTAACAGAGTTCAGCTTTTCCTTGTGCAATGAGAAATAGTTCCACTCAGTTATACGCCTGTAGCAGCACAAAACCATCAAATGCTCACAATAGTATGTCCAGGCTGTTTAAACAAGATGTAAATGTGACTATAAAATGTAACACAGGATGAACTACTTTATACATAAACCACCATTTAGAGTGCATAGAAATACAGCATCCTGTGAAACATGGTATATGTTATGTAACCAGCACAGGGCAACAGAGACCATCTTTCCCAGTCTTGGCCCTTGACCCTTAACCTTTTGCTTATCATAGGACCGCTATATTGAACACAGATTTATATATATTTATTTATATATATTAAGAAAGGACACTTTATTTAACACAGTCATTGTCTCAAAATATAAAGCGCTTTCATTATGCTACTGCAGTTACCTTAAAAAACATCAGTTATGGCTCTTTATTTGTGGACATGCCCCTTAAAAACATCAGTTATGGCTCCTAACTTGTGGACATGCCCCTTAAAAACATCAGTTATGGCTCCTAACTTGTGGACATGCCCCTAAAAATATCAGTTATGGCTCCTAACTTGTGGACATGCCCCTTAAAAACATCAGTTATGGCTCCTAACTTGTGGACCTGTCCATAAAAACATCAGTAATGGCTTCTAACTTGTGGACCTGTCCATAAAAACATCAGTTATGGCTCCTAACTTGTGGACATGCCCCTTAAAAACATCAGTTATGGCTCGTAACTTGTGGACATGCCCCTTAAAAACATCAGTTATGGCTCCTAACTTGTGGACCTGTCCTTAAAAACATCAGTTATGGCTCGTAACTTGTGGACCTGTCCATAAAAACATCAGTTATGGCTCCTAACTTGTGGACCTGTCCATAAAAACATCAGTTATGGCTCCTAACTTGTGGACCTGTCCATAAAAACATCAGTTATGGCTCCTAATTTGTCGACCTGTCCATAAAAACATCAGTTATGGCTCCTAACTTGTGCACCTGTCCATAAAAAACATCAGTTATGGCTCCTAACTTGTGCACCTGTCCATAAAAAACATCAGTTATGGCTCCTAACTTGTGGACCTGTCCATAAAAACATCAGTTAAGGCTCCTAACTTGTGGACCTGTCCATAAAAACATCAGTTATGGCTCCTAACTTGTGGACATGCCCCTAAAAAAAATCAGTTATGGCTCCTAACTTGTGGACATGCCCCTTATAAACATCAGTTATGGCTCCTAACTTGTGGACATGCCCCTTAAAAACATCAGTTATGGCTTCTAACTTGTGTGGACATGCCCCTTAAAAACATCAGTTATGACTCCTAACTTGTGGACCTGTCCATAAAAACATCAGTTATGGCTCCTAACTTGTGGACCTGTCCATAAAAACATCAGTTATGGCTCCTAACTTGTGGACATGCCCCTAAAAACATCAGTTATGGCTCCTAACTTGTGGACATGCCCCTAAAAACATCAGTTATGGCTCCTAACTTGTGGACATCCCCTTAAAAACATCAGTTATGGCTTCTATCTTGTGGAAATGCCCTGTTGTGATTAGGGAGGATGTAGGTGTATTTTCTTAATAGTAATTAATTCAGTGACATTGTAACACAGTAAAGCAGTGCACTTCTTGTAGCCATTCTCTACCTCATTAAGCATAACTAGTGAAGATTGTTTGCTGAACATTAAAATGATTTAAACAAACAAAACTTTGTGTGTGTGATTTATTTTTCAATACTGACATTTTACACCTTTATGGATAGCTATCCTTGTATCCAGCAGTTTTCACCTGTGATATGGTAGGGCGGAGTGATAAAAAGCTTTAAAAAGTGAGGTCAATATTGACATTGTTTTCTGCATGTTTATTTTGTAATCCTTCAGACAAAATCAGTCAGCCATCATTACAGAAAGTTTTATTTTCAAAACCGCTTTAATACAGCCAATGAGAGTTGAAGCAGAACAAACATTACTGGTTTGAGTTTATGACTGTTTTTTGTGTTATGGGATGTGTAGGTGGGATGATAAACCCAACAAACAAACAACCATTATTAATGTCAGTAGATTTTCCAGCTTACCAGCATTGCGCCGGTCTATCTACCCAGACATGTATCTGGTGTCTTCCTCCACTTATAATTATCTGGATTTCGCCCAATATGACTTGGTGCGATGTAACAAAAAATCAAAACAAACATAAATTTCAGTCACTTTAGTACTCATATTGAAATGAAATAATACTTATATTTAATGCCTTAGAAATAACTGCAGCTATAAGTTTGTTTAACTAATTACATGCGTTATAATGTTATATTTTATATAAAGAATAATATTTTGTTCAAAATAAATTCAAAATTCAGACTTTAACTGTTTGAATCACCTTTTCCTTGTCGCCTAAAAGCAAAACAAATAATCTTAAGATTGAAATACTAAATAAATCTTATTATCTGTAGTTTAGCTCCGATTCTTTGCTTAAATGTTTGTTTTATCCAAACTATCTGTGTACCTTAACTCTTTGCCTGCTAACATGTATTTATAAGGTTTAGGCAAATAGTTTAGATCCAGATCAGCCTGCTTCCAGTTGGGGGAGGTCTGATCAGGATCTACACTATTTGCTGCCCAGTCTCTGTCTATAAGTACATGTATATCAACCCTGACATGTAACATATAATATTAAAACAAAACAAAAAAACAGAATTATGCATAGGTTTTCAACAAAATGAAGCAAGGTAAGGGTTAACACACAAATGAGAAAGTTTTAATATTGACTGAGAAAGATTTTTCATTCACAAACCACAAATCAACAAATTTATGTCCTCTCTCCTGCTGATCCTAGGCTGCTTAGTGCATTGTTGTGGAAAATCAGTAAAATAAAAAAAAGTGAAAGCATCCTGCTGTACTGACACCTAGAGTCATCCAGTTTTATAGACATTGTCGAATGTTGACATATCTCGCATTGGCGGAAACCCTTTTCATTCACATATATCGGCTTTTTTTCTCTTTGCCTAGGCTAGACGTACCTTGTCTCTGTTTGGGTATACTCCTTTACCTGTATAAGATACAGGCCTTGAACTGTAGTGTGAATCGAGCGTCCTTGTTTTATTACAGTCTCATCCATGACTTTACTAGTCTGAGCTGTGTGCACCAGCGATAATGTGTTAATTTCACTTGGGGCTGATTAGCACAGGTGATGTGTCTCATAAAAAAAAGTGACTGATTTACACCATGATTGTCAATTGAGAGGTTGACAACCTTCTTCTTTTTTTGGAGTGACTAATTTTGTTTTATGTGTGAACATTAAAAATTAATTGACATTCTTTAGAACTATGCATTAATTTCAATTGTGTGTTTGTATCACTTTGTGGATGATTATTATTGGTGATTTGCCTTAATGATTAGGTAACATTTAAATACTTTATGGTTGTATTGTGTTGATTACTAATGAGTCTTTTATTTATTTGCT
Organism: Sinonovacula constricta; assembly: GCA_007844125.1. Lineage (NCBI taxonomy): Eukaryota > Metazoa > Mollusca > Bivalvia > Cardiida > Solecurtidae > Sinonovacula > Sinonovacula constricta. The sequence continues at coordinate 34,689,755 of CM017560.1, read as the reverse complement.
GAACTTTGAGTGACTTACATGCTTATGGTGTGACTGTCCATTGAGGATTGAATATGGAAAGTAAATAATAAAATGTAGCTTATGAATTTTTAGAATTATTTAAAATATTATCGTAAACTGTGCTATTTGGTGACTGGAGGGAAAATTAAGTGGATATTCCTGTGAAAGTTGCAATTTTAATACTTGACTGACATCCATCTTAAACTTTAACAGTTTTTTTAAATTTAACTTTTATGCAATAAAATTGCAATCTTATAAATGTTAACAGTTAGTGCTTTTTGTCAAAAGTTGTATGAGTAAAATAAATATTTAAATTCATTTCTATGGATGTGTGCTAAAGGAACTTTAGCATTTTCTATGGAACAAAAGTACTAATACAAGAGTACATGTAGAATGTTGGGAAGGCCATTATATAATTCTGGATATGTTTTAGCATTTACATTAAGGACTTGTAAAAGTATTTGTGGAAACAATAGATACAGCTGTGTTAACAATTTGAAGTTTCCGTGTCTCTTCCATACTTTCTACATAGAAGAGCGGATATTCAACAAAGTAAAACATAAGGTATGTTCATATTTATATTAAAATATTGGGAATTGCCAGATATCTAGTCATGTTTATGTCACTATTTAATATTTCTATTGCTTCAAGAATATTATTCTGGCAATGAAAGCAGCTTCTTTTGCTCAAGAGCTAGTGGGAGTATTGGTTAGATTCGGGTTTGTATTTATAAAGAGTCTTTTCTTTCTTTTTTCTGACGTAAGAAATTTTCTTAAATCTTGAAGTATAACCTTCAGTAAAAGAAAATTTCTCGCATTTTATTTATAGAAATATTTATTCCGGGACATTTCTTTGTATTTTTTTTTTTAAATAAGGAAATTTCTTAACCTTTTCATTCATAGTTCATTTATAACTTTGGAAATTTGCCTGACTTTGTTGTCTTTATTAAATAGATATAAAAGGATTTCTATAAATATATGTTCAACTTGTAATAAACTTGTAAGGCTGAACCAGTCTACACATAAACCCTTAGTCATGCAGATTCTGCTATTGTTTGTGAATGGTTTGTAGAAGCGTTATATGGCGTAAACATGCAGGAAAGGGTTAATTGAAGTTAGTAAATAATATTATGTGTACAACTTCAGCATATACTTTAAAACAGTGTTGCAGGCACGTTTTGTGGGGTGGGGGGTGAGGACTTATTTCAGCTCCTGTCTAATTTTGGAGAGGTCTGTTATTCGAGGACTATTAATTTTTCAAATGAATCCAGATCTCGTAGCTTAATGTCTTTTTTACTTGTTTAAAACAATCTTCTTATAACATAAATTCTCAAAGCTATCATTAATATAAAATGGCCTTGTTTTACCAATTATAGATCTTTTGTGGCACATCTGGACTTTTTCCATTGTGCTACGACCTCCTTCAGAAGCTGGTCACAGAAAATGCAAGTGTGCAATTGATTAGAATTAGTGAGGTAATCTGATTGTTTTTCACTGGCTAGTCTCTTCATTCATATATGATTAGCCTTAATTGCCTTCTAAATAGGATATCAAATCAAGAAGAAATCTTACAGGATATTACAATTTCTAATCAAGTTTGCTCTGTCCAATTTTTTATTGATCTTTTCAGTTGCCTTGTTTTGTTATTTTATCAGAAACCAAGCTCTTTGCAGTAGCATGCTGAAATCTTGCATCTGGTTTTAGACAAATCCTGTTTAGCATGACGATATCAGGCATTCCACAATAAATGGGTTTATTCAACATTTAGTCTAATTATAGTAATTCAATTGCCAATAATCCGTGCAGTTCACATTTTCCCACTAATCTCTTCTTTAACAAGAGAAAAAGTTTAAATTGAGCCCTTCTGACATGGAGTGGGACTGTAGTAATTGAGTTATTGTCAGTGTTTGATTCACCACAGTTAGGGTCCAATGGACTTAATTAACATTCTGAAGGTGGCCTAACTCTTAAAGGTGGTATCTGACAGGAGAGACCAATGGACTTACATGTAATTAACATTCTGAAGGTGGCCTAACTCTTAAAGGTGGTATCTGACAGTAGGGACCAATGGACTTACATGTAATTAACATTCTGAAGGTGGCCTAACTCTTAAAGGTGGTATCTGACAGGAGGGACCAATGGACTTACATGTAATTAACATTCTGAAGGTGGCCTAACTCTTAAAGGTGGTATCTGACAGTAGGGACCAATGGACTTACATGTAATTAACATTCTGAAGGTGGCCTAACTCTTAAAGGTGGTATCTGACAGTAGGGACCTATGGACTTACATGTAATTACCATTCTGGTCTAAAGGTGGCCTAACTCTTAAAGGGTGTATCTGACAGTAGGGACCTATGGTCTTACATGTAATTACCATTCTGAAGGTGGCCTAACTCTTAAAGGTGGTATCTGACAGTAGGGACCTATGGACTTACATGTAATTAACATTCTGAAGGTGGCCTAACTCTTAAAGGTGGTATCTGACAGTAGGGACCTATGGACTTACATGTAATTAACATTCTGAAGGTGGCCTAATTCTTAAAGGTGGTATCTGACAGTAGGGACCAATGGACTTACATGTAATTAACATTCTGAAGGTGGCCTAATTCTTAAAGGTGGTATCTGACAGTAGGGACCTATAGACTTACATGTAATTAACATTCTGAAGGTGGCCTAACTCTTAAAGGTGGTATCTGTCAGTAGGGACCTATGGTCTTACATGTAATTAACATTCTGGTCTAAAGGTGGCCTAACTCTTAAAGGTGGTATCTGACAGTAGGGACCTATGGTCTTACATGTAATTAACATTCTGAAGGTGGCCTAACTCTTAAAGGTGGTATCTGACAGTAGGGACCAATGGACTTACATGTAATTAACATTCTGAAGGTGGCCTAACTCTTAAAGGTGGTATCTGACAGTAGGGACCAATGGACTTACATGTAATTAACATTCTGAAGGTGGCCTAACTCTTAAAGGTGGTATCTGACAGTAGGGACCTATGGTCTTACATGTAATTAACATTCTGGTCTAAAGGTGGCCTAACTCTTAAAGGTGGTATCTGACAGTAGGGACCTATGGTCTTACATGTAATTAACATTCTGAAGGTGGCCTAACTCTTAAAGGTGGTATCTGTCAGTAGGGACCTATGGTCTTACATGTAATTAACATTCTGGTCTAAAGGTGGCCTAACTCTTAAAGGTGGTATCTGACAGTAGGGACCAATGGACTTACATGTAATTAACATTCTGAAGGTGGCCTAACTCTTAAAGGTGGTATCTGACAGTAGGGACCAATGGACTTACATGTAATTAACATTCTGAAGGTGGCCTAACTCTTAAAGGTGGTATCTGACAGTAGGGACCTATGGACTTACATGTAATTAACATTCTGAAGGTGGCCTAACTCTTAAAGGTGGTATCTGACAGTAGGGACCTATAGACTTACATGTAATTAACATTCTGAAAGTGGCCTAACTCTTAAAGGTGGTATCTGACAGTAGGGACCTATGGACTTACATGTAATTAACATTCTGAAGGTGACCTAACTCTTAAAGGTGGTATCTGACAGTAGGGACCTATGGACTTACATGTAATTAACATTCTGAAGGTGGCCTAACTCTTAAAGGTGGTATCTGTCAGTAGGGACCTATGGTCTTACATGTAATTACCATTCTGGTCTAAAGGTGGCCTAACTCTTAAAGGGTGTATCTGACAGTAGGGACCTATGGTCTTACATGTAATTACCATTCTGGTCTAAAGGTGGCCTAACTCTTAAAGGGTGTATCTGACAGTAGGGACCTATGGTCTTACATGTAATTACCATTCTGGTCTAAAGGTGGCCTAACTCTTAAAGGGTGTATCTGACAGTAGGGACCTATGGTCTTACATGTAATTACCATTCTGGTCTAAAGGTGGCCTAACTCTTAAAGGTGGTATCTGATAGTAGGGACCTATGGAATTAATTAACATTCTGAAGGTGACCGGACCTGGTAGCGCAATCAGTAGAGCGTCGGCTCCAGGTACGGGAGGCCCCGGGTTTGATCCATAGAAAATGGTAGTGGTATAGCTCCCTTGCTAACGCTCAAGCAAATATATGGGTAGTTCCATGACTTGTTGGCCCGGTAATGTGTCAGGATAATGTGACTAGGTGTAGTATCATGCCAGGTGTGCACGGCATGCTATACACAGTGAAGGCAGCACTATATCTGCTTCAAGTAGACACCGTCTCCATATAACTTAAATACTGTTGGTGGGACGATAAACCCAATAAACAAACAAACATTCTGAAGGTGGCCTAACTCTTAAAGGACTTACATGTAAATAACAATCTGAAGGGGGCCTACCTCTAAAGGTGGTATCTGACAGTTTGCCTACATCAGATACAGGTAACAATATTTTGACCACTGTTTTGGGGAATTTAGGCATATTTTCTGCATGACATGTTGGACAGTACAAATTGTGAAAAGAATCACTCTTAATGTTGAATATTTCCAAATCTATAAATAAGCTTGATAATATGTGACGTCAGAGCAGACTATCTGTAAAACAATATGATGTGATCTCAAAAGTAAGTTGTCACATGGTTTTCTTAGTTTAAAAAAAGCTATCTCTGCAGCATTTTGCAGATAAGAAATACCTGTTTGCAGTGACAAGTGGGTATTTATGCTTCACTGTTCACACAAATCCAAGGCATCAGTGAACAGCATTTTGCAGGACCTTGCAGGTAGCAATGACTTTTGGTTATTTGAGAAAAAAAAGTATTTGGTTCAAGCTGTCAGATACTCCCTTTAACTGCTAGGCATAAATTGACCAGGGTTTGGCAACAAAGTGTTGATCCTGATCAACTGCATCTCTGCTGATTAGGATATGCACGTTTTGCTGCCATGCCGCTATACTATGTTTTAATTAACCCTTTAGCTCATGCATTTGCCATTTTATGCCTTTGTATAGCATTTACAGTTTTCTTTTATCTTCAGCTGCATCAACACAAGTAAGGGTTTATTTGTATACTAGTTTAATCTAGGTTATATACTTATATGCCAAAAATGCATGTGTCTAAAATTATTTCAAACTGGATCAAAGAAAATCAACAAAATCAGTGAATTTTTAAAACCATAATTTTTTTAAAAATTTTACCAAAAATTGTATACTTTAGAATGTTTTAAAAACAATGCTGTCTAGAAAATCTAGAATACCTTTACAAAGGTATTTGTTAAAATTTGTTTATAATTCACAAGTAAGTTGTATTTACAAATATCGTTAATTCTTCATAATGCATTAAGTGACTCAAATCTTTCATAAGATTTGTCTCCTATGTTTTACTTAAAATTATTTTTGCCATTTTCTGAATATGTCCCCCTTTAATAGAGACTAAGTCATTTTTGGGAGGGGCCAGCAAGGAAAGTAAGTGCCCAAGTGTCATTGAGTTATCACAAAAGTGGGTCTGAAAGGGCCTTGGGACTGGATAGGGGCTGAGTTCAAATGGGCTTTTGTAATACCCAGTCTGAGCTCTGGATAAATAAAAGGGTACTCAAAGTTTTAATAAGATGGAATATGATTTCAGTGAATGTTATAATCAAGACTGACAGTAAGGGCTTACCTTTTATTATTTGAAAAAAAACTTTTATTATTTGAAATAAACTCTTTTATATTTGAAAACAAACTTTTATTATTTGAAGTTATCATGATTGATTGATGGTGACCTTGCGGTTACAGCATCTATGTACAACAAAAACATTGGATAGGAGCTGGTTTCAGGCTTTTGTCAAATATCGGAACAATAAGACTGGTACTTATAGATTTAATAGGAAGGATGGTAAAACATGTAAGGGCTGTCATAAAGACTGACAGAAAGTGTTGGCCTTTTGATTTTGGAAAAGATTGGAGTACCAAGTGAGTACCACAGAGGCAAAGGGTGTTTGCTTTTTGTTTTGTTTATTGTGTTTATCGTCTTACCAACAGTATTTCAGTTATCTGGAGACGTCCACTTGAACCAGATATACTGCTGCCTTCACTGTGTATAGCATGCTGTGAAAACCTGGCATGATACCACACCCAATCACATTATCCTGACACCGGGCCAACCAGTCGTGGAACTACACTTACGTTTGCTTTAGTGTTAGCAAGGGAGTTATACCACTACCATTTTTAACGACTTTGGTATGTCGCGGCCCAGGATCTATAAGGGCCTAAAATATAATAGCAAGGATGAAAACAATAATAGTTATAATAGTAATAATAATAATAATAATAATCACTGATACAGTTTTGCTCATTGTGAGCTTTTATATAGCTATACTGTTTCTGAAATTAATGAAAGGTTCTTCCATGGAAAAAATTATAAACGCAATCATCAAGTTGTCTCTTTTTTACTTGTATTTTAATTTTAAACAAGAGAATGTTTTGCTGCATAATTTATCAATTTGTCATTCGAGTATGTTAATTAATCTTGCATAGAAAAGATAGTCTACCATCATTGTAAACAATTTTGTGTTTTTAATCATTATTTCATGCAGATCAAAGGCAGTCATGCAATTAACCTGCAGTGTGCTGGTTGATTTTCCCACACATAAGTCTGGGGTCATCCGCCACTAATAATTAACTGGACCTTGCCAATATGATACTATATTATATTATTCTGTCTGTGCAATGTAACACACAAACAAAAAACAACACCAAAAAGCACCACCTGTAATTTTTGTTTTCTGCATCTTCATTATATTTAGTTTTTATTTTTGTCCCTTTCTGTGCCTAATCAATTCATCTTATTTTTTTCATTTAATTCCCAGCAGTTCATTATGTTTTTTTCACTTATATATTTTGCATGAATTCACGCTATTTACTTGAAATATATTAACCCTTTGCCTGTATTTTCTTAATTTAAGGCTTAGGCAAATAGTATAGATCCTGGGCAGGGAGCTGGCTGATCAGGTTCTACACTATTTGCTGCTCAGTCTCTGTTTATAGGTATATCAACCCTTATATGTAACATATATAATATTCAAGCAAAAAAAAATAAACAAATAATATAGCATGGGTTTTTAACAAAATGCAGCAAGGGAAGGGTTAAAGGATAAATTCTACATTTCTCAATTAACCCTTGAGTGTACAAATTGTTGTGACGATAAATAAATACAATAAAAAGAGTTCTACATAGTCCCCCATCCATTAGTTGTGGGTATTATTGTTATGTTAATGCTGATAGCCAACCACGTGTTATATTGCACATAGTGTGAGAAAGTTCACTGCCATGCTCCATGTTTACACTTTATTATACCCAGCTGATCTCAAAATTACAAGCCGCGACAGACATTAAGATGCATTTATGCAAATTGAGAACATCAGGTGTTAAAATAGTAATTTTCCAACCTGCAAAGGTAGTGTTTTAATGGGGATGGTGTTTGAAAATGCTCAGATTCGTATACTGGGAGGTAAGTGTAAAGTTGTGATGACAAGGTGACAATTCAGCCCCCGAACCCACATGTTACTGTGTAGGTTTGAGTCCCAATCAGGCTGCATAATTAAAGTGGTCTCCAGCCTACTATATATTATTTCATGTCAACATATTCACCATAACTTTGTAAGAGAGATAACTGCATTGAAACAATTCAAAACAAGAAATAATTGGATGTATATTTATTATTGTATGATCATAAGATTCAGCATTAAAATGCCATGTTTTCATTTGTTTGTTCGTCTTTCCATCCATCCATCCATCATAATTTTGTCTGGACCATAACACAAAAACTGTAAGAGGTGTCAGCATGAAACTTCATAGGCAGATAGATCTTACAAAGGAAAAGTGCAGCCTACAAGAACCATAACTCTGTTTTGCATAATTTAGAAATTACTGCACATTTTTATTGTTAATACTTAAATTTTGTCTGGAACATAATGCAAAAACTGTATGAGTTATCAACATGAACTTTCATAGCTAGATAGATCTCAATGGGGAGAAATGCAATGTGCAAAAGCCATAATTCTGTTTTGCATAATTTAGGAGTTATTACCCTTTGTTATGTTAAATGCTTAAATTTTGTCCTGAGCATAACACAAACTTGTTATCAACATGAAACTTGATAGATCTTAATGAGGAGAATTGCATTTAACAAGAACCATAACTCTTTGTTGTGTAGTTTAGAAGTTATTTCCCTTTGTTGTTTTTCATACTCTAATTATTTAAGCTCACATATTTGAAAACAACAACTACAAAAACAATCCACATTTTGGAATAAGCATTTATCTGGGAAGCATCCTTTGGTTCTACCGATTCTCTTGTTGTAAAGGTTTGGGAGTAGGGGCTGAGCACCACATTTCAGGTAAATTTCATTGCAAGTTCATGGAATGTGGAAGAAATATTTTCAGATACCCTACAAATTTGAGGTAAATCTTTAACTTAATTGGCCTTTAAGTAGATAAAGGGACCTATAATTAACTCCTATATTATAAGCAAGAAAGTTCCATTTTTCACTCTCAGGTGCATACATATCCTTGTCTTAAAGTATAAGTTTATGCAAAAATTATGCCAGAATAGGGTTCAGAGGTTGTTACATGTATTAGATATAGGCAAACTGATAGATACCATCTTAAAAGCGTGCTGTGCATCAGCATGGATGTCGTTTAAAAAAAATTAGTGATCGTTGGGTGCTTCGTTCAAACCTTCTAACCTACCACAGACTGTAAGTCTTTGAGCAAAACTGTTTACTAAACTAAGATAGTTTCTGCCTGAGTACTGGACCTACCCAGAAAGAAGAAAGTTAAAATTGATACAAAAAATGAAAGAACTTGTTTCCAAAAAGGCTATTATCAAAAAAGTTAAAAGTTAATTAACCATGCATGTAATTTTTTCCCTTTTTTGTTTTTTGTTACATTACAATGACATAGTTATGGTTCTGTTTAGCAATGTCCAGCTAAAAAATGGGTAAGAATGACCCCAGACAAATGTTTGTGTATACTTATTGGCCCATGGAAGGTCAGCTAGAAAACCTCCCTTCTAGAAAACTCTTGCCTTGACTCATAACTCAGGCTAAGGCCTGTATTCACCAACCATTCTTAAGTAAGAATGGCTCAAGTCATGGATTTCAATCCACAATATCTTCATCATGTATTAAGCTACATGTCTTTAATTTTTCATGACACTTTAACTTTGCTCCTTTCAGCTTAAAATCATATTGAATTTTCATAAGCTTATTTTTGTTGGTATGAAAATTGTGACCTGGGCTTAAGTCAAGAATGGTTGGTGAATACCAACCTAGGGAGTTACAAGCTGGTAACTCTAAGCCTAACTGTTTGAGCAAAAGAGTGAATCATTACATATATAAGTGTGTGTATATATATGTTTATATACTTCAATTTTGTAAATGCTTTAAAGGTGGTATCCAATAGTTTGCCTATATCAAAATACATATAGCAATATTGAACCACTGCTATTAGAAATTTGGGCATAATTTTTGTATAAACCCATACTTACATCATAATAAATACGTTTTTGAAAACTAACTGAATCGTTAGACAGAACTACTCCTGAAAAAATCACTCCGAATGTGTATTCTTTACAACTGTAAAAAAAACACGATAGTGGCCTCTGCTAAAAGTAGATGTCAGTGTCAGAGTAGATTATACAGATAATATAACGTGACCTCAAAAGTAAGTGGTCACGGGGTTTTCTAGGTTTAAAAATAGTTATCTCTGCAGTGTGGCTCGGAAAGGAAATGCCTGTTTGCAATGGCGAGTGGTGATTTATGCTTGACTGTTCACACAGATCTAGGACATCAATGAAAAGCATTTTGAAGGACCTTTTCAAGCAACAATGACTTTCTTGGTTATTTGAGAAAAGAAAATTTGGTCCAAACTGTTGGATACCACCTTTAAATATAACAGCATAATAAAAATGAAAATAACTTCTGCTTCAAGTTATTTTAAAAGCCTTTAACATGCTTCACTGAGGTTGTTAAATGCTTCACTTAGTATTGATATAAGTTGTAAATTTACCTAATGTAATACTACTTTGATGTGATTATCGTCAAACAATAAAATAAATTGGGCCATTTAACATTCACCTTTATTGTGAGACATTTCCATCAAGTTTACAAGATGTTTTATAATGGCATCTCTAAAATTTGAATTTCATATGAACATTGATTATGTTTAAGAAATTGTTTTATTTAAAAATTTCGAATTCAAATTGTTTTTGTTATATTATTTGTTTTTCCTGAGTGACTTTGGAAGGAGCATAATATATTATATTACTATATGCTACAATAATATTTTGTATTATATATATCGGTTTTGGAAAGCCAAGCTCACCCATTCGTTTTGACACATCTTGCAGTCCTGCATGCAGATTGACTGTTCTCTGAGGCTCTTTAGGCATCATTTAATTGATTGTTTACCATTGTGTCTGAAGGATAGCAACTCCAGACTTCCTGGGTTGACAACTGGCCACAATAGCTCAATTGGTAGAGCCTCGGCTGGCGGATCCGGAGGTCACGGGTTCAAACCCCAGGCAGGTCAAACCAAAGACATTAAAGTTGGTAGTAGTGGCTTCCCTCCTAACGCTCGGGGCTAAGGAGACAGCATTACGCTTGACTTGTAGGTGTCAGTATAATGGACCGGTCGGGTTCAGTCCCTGGGCACCTCATAAGTGCCCCTGTGCTATAATTATAGACATGTAGCTGCACAGAATCGGTAAGAATGCCGGCAAATCCCAATCCCATCCTGGGTTGACAAATATAGATCTGTGTAGCATAGTGAGGGTGTCCCAGTCTCCTTGCTCAAATTATGCTGATGGTTTAAACCTGTCCATTGATGATTAGGAAACTTATATTAATCTCTCTCGACTGCCCACTTCCTGGTTTGAACCAGTACTCTGTACCTGGTATCTGCTTTAGTCTTAAGTACTAACATCGCGTGGTCGGTTTTGGGGTTTGAACTAAGTGCCTCCAGGAGTTCAATGTTTTAATCAATAGACTACAGACGCCTGTACAGTCCAGCTGGAAACCTTGGTAGGGCTTCCATGCTGTTGAGAGTTGGTGATGTTATTTCTCTAAAGTTGGTGATGTTATTTCTCTAGAGTTGGTGATGTTATTTCTCTAGCTCTCATTAAATGCTATATTAATCATTTTGATGTTAAGTTCATTGTTTTAACAAGCTTGTTGTAGCATTTTGTGTTATAGTTTCACCCACATACCATTTAGAACTGTTACAGATAAAGGTAAAGCAACATGCCTGCTAGGGTTATATTGTTTCACCGACATACCATTTAGAACTGTACAGATAAAGGTAAAGCAACATGCCTGCCAGGGTTATATTGTTTTACCCACATACCATTTAGAACTGTTACAGATATGGTAAAGCAACATGCCTGCCAGGGTTATATTGTTTTACCCACATACCATTTAGAACTGTTACAGATATGGTAAAACAACATGCCTGCTAGGATTTTAATGTTTTACCCACATACCATTTAGAACTGTTACAGATAAAGGTAAAGCAACATGCCTGCCAGGGTTATAATGTTTTACCCACATACCATTTAGAACTGTTACAGATATGGTAAAACAACATGCCTGCTAGGGTTATAATGTTTTACCCATATACCATTTAGAACTGTTACAGATAAAGATAAAGCAACATGCCTGCCAGGGTTATAATGTTTTACCCACATACCATTTAGAACTGTTACAGATAAGGTAAAACAACATGCCTGCCAGGCTTATAATGTTTTACCCACATACCATTTAGAACTGTTACAGATAAGGTAAAGCAACATGCCTGCCAGGGTTATAATGTTTTACCCACATACCATTTAGAACTGTTACAGATAAGGTAAAACAACATGCCTGCCAGGCTTATAATGTTTTACCCATATACCATTTAGAACTGTTACAGATAAAGATAAAGCAACATGCCCGCCAGGGTTATAATGTTTTATCCACATACCATTTAGAACTGTTACAGATAAAGGTAAAGCAACATGCCCGCCAGGGTTATAATGTTTTATCCACATACCATTTAGAACTGTTACAGATATGGTAAAGCAACATGCCTGCCAGGGTTATAATGTTTTATCCACATACCATTTAGAACTGTACAGATATGGTAAAGCAACATGCCTGCCAGGCTTATAATGTTTTACCCACATACCAGTTAGAACTGTTACAGATATGGTAAAGCAACATGCCTGCCAGGGTTATATTGTTTTACCCACATACCATTTAGAACTGTTACAGATATGGTAAAGCAACATGCCCGCCAGGGTTATAATGTTTTATCCACATACCATTTAGAACTGTACAGATATGGTAAAGCAACATGCCTGCCAGGGTTATAATGTTTTACCCACAAACCATTTAGAACTGTACAGAAATGGTAAAACAACATGCCTGCCAGGGTTATAATGTTTTATCCACATACCATTTAGAACTGTACAGATATGGTAAAGCAACATGCCCGCCAGGGTTATAATGTTTTACCCACATACCATTTAGAACTGTACAGATATGGTAAAGCAACATGCCTGCCAGGGTTATAATGTTTTACCCACATGCCATTTAGAACTGTACAGAAATGGTAAAGCAACATGCCCGCCAGGGTTATAATGTTTTATCCACATACCATTTAGAACTGTACAGATATGGTAAAGCAACATGCCCGCCAGGGTTATAATGTTTTACCCACAAACCATTTAGAACTGTACAGAAATGGTAAAACAACATGCCTGCCAGGGTTATAATGTTTTATCCACATACCATTTAGAACTGTACAGATATGGTAAAGCAACATGCCTGCCAGGGTTATAATGTTTTACCCACATGCCATTTAGAACTGTACAGAAATGGTAAAACAACATGCCCGCCAGGGTTATAATGTTTTATCCACATACCATTTAGAACTGTACAGATATGGTAAAGCAACATGCCTGCCAGGGTTATAATGTTTTACCCACAAACCATTTAGAACTGTACAGATATGGTAAAGCAACATGCCCGCCAGGGTTATAATGTTTTATCCACATACCATTTAGAACTGTACAGAAATGGTAAAACAACATGCCTGCCAGGGTTATATTGTTTTACCCACAAACCATTTAGAACTGTACAGATATGGTAAAGCAACATGCCTGCCAGGGTTATAATGTTTTATCCACATACCATTTAGAACTGTACAGATATGGTAAAGCAACATGCCTGCCAGGGTTATAATGTTTTACCCACAAACCATTTAGAACTGTACAGATATGGTAAAGCAACATGCCCGCCAGGGTTATAATGTTTTACCCACATACCATTTAGAACTGTACAGATATGGTAAAGCAACATGCCTGCCAGGGTTCTAATGTTTCACCCACATACCATTTAGAACTGTGACAGATATGGTAAAGCAACATGCCTGCCAGGGTTATAATGTTTTACCCACATACCATTTAGAACTGTTACAGATAAGGTAAAGCAACATGCCTGCCAGGGTTCTAATGTTTCACCCACATACCATTTAGAACTGTGACAGATATGGTAAAGCAACATGCCTGCCAGGGTTATAATGTTTTACCCACATACCATTTAGAACTATTACAGATATGGTAAAGCAACATGCCTGCCAGGGTTATAATGTTTTACCCACATACCATTTAGAACTGTTACAGATATGGTGAAGCAACATGCCTGCCAGGGTTATAATGTTTTACCCACAAACCATTTAGAACTATTACAGATATGGTAAAGCAACATGCCTGCCAGGGTTATAATGTTTTACCCACATACCATTTAGAACTGTTACAGATAAGATAAAGCAACATGCCTGCCAGGGTTATAATGTTTTACCCACATACCATTTAGAACTGTTACAGATAAGATAAAGTAACATGCCTGCCAGGGTTATAATGATTTACCCACATACCATTTAGAACTGTTACAAATAAGGTAAAGCGGCACCCATGGCAGAGTGGTAGAGTCACTGACTTGTAACTCCTGACCGCCTAGCCTCTCACCGCTTGGGTTTGAGTCCCATTTGGGGGAAATGACTTACTGGGGGAAGGTCTTCCAGCTGACCTGCAGTATGCGGGTGGTTCTACCCAGACATTTGACTGAGATCTTCCCCCACCAAAGTAGCTGTATGCCACTATTATGATCATAATTGGTTGCTGCAAACAACACAGATAAAATAAAGCAACATGCCTGCTAGGGTTATAATGGCTATAAAGCTTGTAATCAGAATGACCCTTTTAGTGGCCAAGATCACATTAAGAAGGGTTTAACATAATTCTAGAAAATTTTGTTTTTTGAATTACTATTTACACACTTCTTAATTAAATTTTAAAATAAACAAGCAGAAACTTGTTTGAATATCAGGTTTTCCAATATTTTGCTATTTTGCTTTCAAAAAGGCTGCTGCATGTATTAAGAACTTTAAAAGATTTGATTAATGAACTCATAGAGACATGGATATTATGGCTATGTTTTGCCTGTCTAGCATTAAAACCAACCTCTACTCCAAAACTGTGCAGTCCTAATAAGGAAGTGTACACTGTGCCAAAGTCTAAAGAGGTTTTTCCGTTTAAGAATAAGTTTACAAGAAGAATTGTTGTGTGAAAAAAATTGTTTACTGAGATAATTCAATAATACACTGTATACCATATTTTAATAAAACACTTCTGTTTTTTCCATTAAAATTTGAGATAAGTTTGGATTAACAATTTTAGTATGAAATTATAAAGTTATTTTCCTCTGCATGCATCCTTACACCTCCTGCTGCTTGTAGAATTATGCTTATAATTAACTAAGTTTTTAGCAGCTTTGTTTTATCTACAGGAGCATTTTACAAATGAGAAACTAATTTTTTGTTGCCAAGAAACTGAATAGTTTATTTGTGGTGGGCGATGGTTTAATGTCCCAAGAAACTTACAGTCCAATGGAGATGGCTTTCACATGAGGCAGATATTATTATTGCATTCACTTTGATAGCTTGCATATTAATATTTTACAGAAAACCTCATCCAGTTATATTTTCTCCATGTTTATCAACCCAGGATCAACTCTTATAAACAGATCCTAAACAAGGGAATTGATTTGATTTTGATTTGATTTTGAAATACATTGCAGCAACCATTTATGATCATATTAGCAATGTCCAGCTTTTGGTGAAGGAAGACCCCATACACATGTCTGGGTAGTACCACCGGCACACCGCAAGTCAGCTGGATGACTTTCTCACATTAAGTCCTTCGCCCTGAACTGGACCTGAACCCACGTGATGAGAGGCTAAGCAGTTAGAGGAGTTACAAATCGGCGACTCTACCACAACATCAAAGGCGTCCCTGGAGCAAGGGAAAAAATGTCTGTTACAGTAACTGAGGGTTGGAATCATCAGAACATTATGGGCAACAGACGTCCATTCAAAGAAATTTTAGGGGACAGGAACCTAGTGTAAGCACATTTTAAACAAAGTAAAAAAAAGCCAGGAAAGCTATAACACTTATATTTTGTAAGTTATAACTACGGTGCAACCTTGAATCAAACCACATTTAACCGACACCTAAGTTTGAGAAATGTTTCACCTTTGTAGCCTTTGAAATCAAAAGTTATGTACAAACCAGAGATAAATATCTCAGCCCTTTGTCAACTACTACATGATACCAGGTAGAGGTGGTCACTTTTCAAAGCATCTGCAGGATCAAGTTCTGACCCGGGTTATTTATTCAGATATTGTTCTGTCTAGTAGTGTCCATCAATCATGATAAGGTGTTAATAATGACCAATTCCAAATTCAATATTGTGGTCATTTTTGTCCAAACTGTCACCAATATGGGAGATAAGGTCTATCGAAAAACCCCTCGATAGTCCAAAATGTGGCTGAAAATTTAAATTTAGGGTCCCATTGAGCAAACACTATCACTACCTCCTCTTCCCCTCCTCCTCTCCACTCCCCGACCTCTCACTCTGCGATTTTCTGCACAGTTGCTTTAATATTTGAAAATTTTATCTCCCTTCCTGCTTAGTCCAGCATGACCAGGCATTGAGGCAGTTAGTGACAATCCAGAGCGGCCAGCTATAACTGAGAGCTGTCTGATCAGGATCTCAGCATTTTGCAATATTCATTAAGATAATATCTACTTACCTTTGCATGTAAATTGTATTATTTAGCAAAGAAACGCAACAATGATTTGCAGATTTTTCAACATATTGAAGCAGGTCAAGGGTTGATAGTTTGAAAATTCAAATTGGATTTTCCATCTATTCCAAACACTGTATTTAGAAAGGATTATCTTGTTTGAATGCATGATACTGCAGAGGGTTTCAAATTGGATTCGTCTTTATAAATTTTAATACCCGTAGAAATTTCATGGTTTTTTGAACAATCTAATTCACAAAATAAATATTCATAGAGATCACACCTCAGGTGATCTGATTCAAATGACCCAGAAAAAATGTTTGCAATGGCTTTGCCTATCACTCTTGCTCCATTCTGCTGTATTTGACATTCTGCCATACATTGTACTTATTGTTAGGTATTTGCTTGTTAAAAATTTTTCGATGAAGGAAAATATTTTCTGTGGGGGCTTGATTATCTGGATCTGCACTATTTTGGGCTAAAGCATTCTGGTTTGAATTGAGAGTCTATGTTTTTATTTTGTTTTGTTTTTTTGGATACATTGCACCAACACAATTATGGTCTTATTGACTATGTCCAGCTATGATTGGTTTAGATGCCAGATATGTGTCTTTGTAGAACCAGTAGCGCACCTCAGGTAATGTTGATTAAAATTTCCACTTGAAAGATCTCGCCCCAACCAGGACTCAAACCCACACATTGAGGGATGGAGGAAAGTCTTTCCTAGTTCTGTGGTTTGGTTTCTACACTGGCTACTACTACTCTGAATTATGATAATATGGCTAGGTGTGATATCATGCCAGGTTTATAGTAAAAACAGCATTGTTTCTGTTATCAAACTGAGCTTGAATCTGCTACCTACCTACCTCAAGCATCTCATTGATAAGATTTTAAATTTGAATCAAAATCTGACCAAAAATATTCTTGAATGATCTTATACTCCAGTTTTATTACCCTGGACTCAGGAACCATATATCTACTGTTATAGGATGAAGCAATAACCTTGTTCTCTGGTAGGAAGTGTTTATCTACTGTAAGTGGATGAAGCAATAACCTTGTTCTCTGGTAGGAAGTGTATATCTACTGTAAGTGGATGAAGCAACATCCTCGGACTCTGATAGGAAGTGAATATCTACTGTAAGTGGATGAAGCAATAACCTTGTTCTCTGGTAGGAAGTGTATATCTACTGGAAGTGGATGAAGCAACATCCTCGGACTCTGATAGGAAGTATATATCTACTGTAAAAAGCTGTAGCAATATAATTCACAATTCTCAATCTAATTATGTAAACTGTTACTGAATAAGTATGTCACATCGAAACCATTCTTCTGCATTTAGACAATTTATGATTGAAATGAAGAATAAAAAATACTATGAGATTACCATTGTTCTGGAACTTAAAAAAATGCCAATTTGAGCTATAGGTTTAAAAAGGTGCAGGCCAAAGTTTCCTACCACATTAATATAAAACCAACATTATGTAGATCATTGAAAAACCATCACAAGCTGATATCCTTCTTTATTAAGGCTACTTCTTTCTTGTTCCAACTTTATTTTATCTGAGGTTAGTCCAAACATAAGATGGAACTGATTCCCTAAAAATTAAACTGTACTAGTTTACTTTATTTAAGTCTCGTTCTTTTTCCTGACAATTTTATTTTATCAGCATTTAGTGGAAATTGAAATGCCAAGCAAATGCCTCTAAAATCCTGTATCTAATAACATTGACCACTGTCTCCCCGTCTGTTATTTATGATTTTTTTTTTTGTTTCAGCCAGATTGTGTGTTTAAAGCTTGAGGTTTAAGACAAAGGAATAAATGAGTATCAGTTGTAATCAATTAAATGGAGTCATTTCATAGATAAATGATGTCATTTTATGAAAACATGTCAGTCTCTTGTAATCTATGTGGATATTGACTCTTTTGATATGTGATAAAGTGTTTGTGTAACTTGTCTAGCTTATTCAATTATGGAAAATGTGGTAGATTTAGACTGTTGAGACCACTGCTGAGGGTGCCAATGGAAGAGTGTTCAGAATTAAAATTGCTCAGGGGCCTCACACTGTGTGGGTTTCGATTACTGAGCAAGAACATTTTGTGTGGATAGGTTTACTGGCTGCCCTGCAGTGAGCATTGGTTTGAGGACTTGCTTAACCAATACATGTAAAAGTTGGAAGTGGCCATGTCAGGCAAAAAAAAAGAAAAAATCAGATCCAACTTTGAGCATATAAATTAATCAAAGGACTGCAAGCACTGTGATATTTACAGCTTCAGTCATGTTAGAAACCAATGTAAATAAACTGTGACTCAGAGTTTAGTGTTAGATTAACTGTTCCTTCTTAAAATATACAACTCTACGTTCAATATAGCAGTCCTATAATAAGCAAAAGGTTAAGGGTCAAGGACCAAGACTGGGAGAGATGATCTCTATCACCCTGTGCTGGTTACATAACATGTACCATGTTTCACAGAATGCTGTATTTCTATGCACTCTTAATGGTGGTTTATGTATAAAGTAGTTCCTTTTGTGTAACATTTCGTAGTCTTAATTTTCTTGTTTTAACAGGCTGGACATACTGTTGAAAACATTTGATGATTTTATATCGCTACAAGATAGTAACTACTTGAATATTTTTACACCCGACATCGATAATACATGAAACTTTTTCTTGTTTGTTAAGAATCATTAAACTCTTTTCGGTTGGCTGCTTTTCCTTGTATAGTTCCAACAGTAATTGTAAATGCCACTTTCATGTTTTGCAGACGTATTCAAGACACCATGCAATCATGTTTCACTTTCTCTTAAGCAAGGAGAATTTGCCATTCTGGTGTTGTCATCATCATTATCATGGGTATTTTGTTGACATGACACTTGCATAATGTCAATTTTTATTTTTTTGTATTCATTGTATTGCAGTAACATAGGGAATACTTCTTTACACAAAAAGCTGTCAATCTAACAATTGAAGACATTTTCAATCAAATCCATTGTGACAAAAAAAAAATATTCTACATATTTCCGTCAGAGTCAAGCAGAGCAAAACTTATCAAATATTTATGATCATATGTCGTGTTCGATATACATGTAATATAGCCTGTTTTACCGAGACACAAATGTGATAATATAAAATGCAACTTAAAATAAACTACAAACCAGTGAATAAGACAGGGCTGGCATTGCTTTTTTCTTTAATGAATGGTTGTGTCAAATGTTTTTTTTGTCAATGAAATTTCCATTTTGCTGAAACTGGTTTACCGTCATGCAGGACTGTTAAATTATTCCTCAAACTGGCTATTATAGGCAAACAGAGCATCTTACAAATCTTCATTTACAAATCTTCATTTACAAATCTGTTAACTCTCTCCATCACAATAAATGTGTGTGCGTTTTGCTGAAGAAGACATGTTATAGTGCTCTGGCAAATGTTCGTCACACTTCCGAGAAAAGTACCTCATCTGTAAAGTAAACCTTGCCTGCCATCTTTTTTTGATTTAACATTATGGCTGCATGATTCCAATTTAAGTTCTAGTTTAATAATTCAAGAACCATTGTTGTGTTTCTCTTTTTACTTAATATCGCATTGCTTTGTTTTGTTCATTAAGCTTGTCATTAAAGCAGCATGGAGTAGCTTTTCCTAAAGGTGGTATCCAGCAGTTTGTCTCTAACAAATATGTGTTACAATATCTTATCCCTGTATTTTAAAGTTGGTATCCAACAATTTGTCTCTATCAAATACATGTAACAATATCTTATCCATGTTTTGGAGAATATGTGTATAGTTTATGCATAAACTTGTTATTTACTCTGAAAAAGATACTTTTGAACACTTGTTCAACTGTTAAACAGTACTAATTGTGATATAATCGCTATCAATGCAGGCAGCTTTTTATGAGGCAAAAATGGGAGATTTTCACTTGCAAAGTGGGAGATTTGTTATTTTCATATTAACAAAGAAGAAAGATATCTGTTTTCAAATAGGGAGATTTCTGAAAATGTGTAAAACACCCCTCATTTTCAAGTAATTTTGAACCTAAAAGCTGGGAGTCTCCCTCCCAAAGTAGGAGAGTTCATGTGTATGTCAATGCTCATTATTTTCCAAATCTATAAACAAGCACGAAAGTTGATTTCGGCTAAAAATAAATTTGATATCGATGTCAGAGCACATTATCTGGTGATATAATGTGATCTTAAAAGTAAGTGGTCCTGTGGTTTTTTTAGTTTACAAATAGCTGTCTGCAGCATAGCTCAGATAGGAAATACATTTTTGCAATGATGAGTGGGGTGATACGTTTCACATTTCACATATATGTATGCAGGATCTTTTTAGGTAAATTACTTTATTTGGTTGTGTGAGAAACATCACTTTGGTATAAACTGTTGGATACCTCCTTTAAATAAGAAACTACAGTCATGCTCTTCTTCCAAATCCTTTTTTATGAGCCACATTTACTTTTAGATCTTGAGACATTTAACATTTCTGGTGCTAATTTGGTGATGGTGCATGCTTCCTAAAACTGTCTCAGTCACAATAAGTGCGTGAGCGTTATTCTGAAATAGACAATTTTGTGCCAGTTTGACGTAACACAGCTAATGAGGGTCTCAAGTCAGATGTCAGGATCGGCAGTATAACAATAACCTGGACCTTTCAACACATGCTCACATTAGAATTCCTGAAGTTTAGTCGGGAGATTTTTCTCCGATGTATTTTATATTTTTTGTGTGTGGTATGAGGGTCTATCAAAAAGTTCCTGTCAGTTTGGAAGTGATGTTGCAGGAAAAGATCATTCAATTATGGCAGCAAAAACTTTTATTGCTGAATTGTTACTTATGTTTGACTGCATGACAAAAGTAGTTCCAAGAATTTTCCATAACAGGGTGTGAAACAAAGGAGAGTCACACAGTTAAAATCCTGTAGCAGTAAAAAATCATCAAATGTTTACAATGTGTCCAGCCTGTTTAAACTAGATGTAAATGTGACTTTAAATTTAAACAAAATGAACTACTTAATACATAAACCACTATTTAGTGTATGTAGAAATACAGTATCCTGTGAAACATTGTATGTGTTATATAACAAACACAAGGTGAAAAAGATCACCTCTCCATGTTTTGGTCCTTGACCCTTAACCTTCTCCTTGTCATATATCCTCTACATTGAACATGGAGTTGTATAGACTAAGAAGGGACAGTTTGTCGAACACAAAAGCTATGTGCAGCTTATCTGCATCCATTTTCATTGTCTCAGTATATGACCATTTTTCCAAAGCAATACCTCAGTGCTTGCAGCACTTTTATTTTGCTTTTGTTTTTTGTTTATTTTTTAAATTGAAACAATTGCTTATGTCCGTCGAAGCATTCTGACTGTTGGTTGAGGCGGAACTTCATGCTGAAACATATTAAATTATTGATATATAAACCCATAAGAAAAAAACAATATCCTGCATTGTTCAACACATCCTTCTTATTTTTGTTCTATGCTTTTATATTTTCTGATTTAATTTCCCTTTTCCTCCTGTGTAAAGGGGTTTAATTCTTCGTTCTCAAATGACAGTGTACCAAACCTTAAAACTCTGTATATAATCTAATGAAAACATCATTTTGATTGCAACATTTCAATCAGTGCTCATTGATGTGTATTTTTTTCTTTCTTTTTTTTTTCTTCTCATTCAGTCGCATTCTTTTAACATTACTGTCTTAACTTCCGTCACTACCAGCATTGTTCTAATAATCAACCATGTTGTGGTAAATATTTAATGAGTTAAATGTTCATATTAAAAGATGTTGGTCCTAAATTCAGTTAAAAACCAAATCACAGCCACATCACCACCATCTGAAGCCTTGAATTTCTGCACACTTCTGCGTCACATTTTATCGCTTTTGGCTATAATTTGAAGAGGCTTTGAATAGGAGACAAAAATGATGGGTCCACAAGAAAAAAAGAAAAGAAAGCTTCCTTTTCTTGACACTTTCTTAGTGCATATGATTTTCAAAATTCACCAAATTTTGCTGATTTTCTTTAAAGTTAGAGCGAGAAGGATTATAGATCCATTAATTGGTGTTACGTAACACAGGTCATGCTGACTTGGTGTGATACAGGAATACAGTTGACACTTGTTTGACCTGAGGATATGGCTTCCTTGCATTTTAGTTTTAGCAAATATGTTGCAGGGTATATACTGCTGTAGGGTATTTATTAACAAAATTTAAAAAATCTTTAAAAAAGGCTTTGTGGGGTATGCTCTAAAGGAAGTTATAATATGGAAAACATGGTAGTGTTAACACATTTTGTTCAGCATACAGAATAATTTCTGGACTATCTTGTCTTCAAAAATACCCCCCTGGGTTTCATGTAATTAATAATAATGCAGATTCTAAGGTAAAAGTCATAATTGTATGTTTCGCGAAGGTGTAAAATGGAATATGCATGAGGGAAAGATTTATTTTTAAAATAAATTCAAGACCGCCAGACCAATGTCTGGATAGAACTACCGCTGCTCTGCAGGTCAGCTGGAAGACCTTCAAACATTATTTTCTTGGGTTAATATTACAGGTATGTGAGGTCCCAGGTTCGACCCAGGACCGCGACATACCAAAATTGTTTGTTTAGACTGTTAGGTTGTCTTGGTTTTTCTAGAATGAATGTCCGTCAAAAGAGTTGAAAGTTTCATGTCTGTTACCTGATATATATATATACCTGTTGATTTTTTTAAATGGTTCTTAGCTTGGCTTCCCTAGATTAGGCTTAATATATGGCTTCCCCTTTCAGTGGAGCTATGCTCAGTATGACAATGTCAAGCTATTGTTTGTAAAAAAAGACTAGACCAATGTCTGGGTAGAACCACTGCTGCTGTGCTGGTCCGCTGGAAGACCTCCCAAAATATTCTTGTCCAGATGGGGACCCAAACGCGGACTGAATGAAAAGCAGCTCCCGCAAGCCATATCTCTCTAAGCTGCTGATTGCAGCTTTCATCCAACTTGAAGGAATGCAGACATTCTGCCTGTGTTTATATTACATGCAAAAAATATTGGCATCACAGAAGCAATTTCAATCTCACAGCTACTGCAGGTTTTAAATTGCACTGCCAATAAGCACATGCCTATTTAAGGAAATAATTAATTAAGAAGTTAATGTGTTTGATTGATGATGCTTAAGGAAAAAAGGTCATAGAATGTCAGCTAATTGATAGTACCTACATCATTAAAAAGGAATGAACTTAAAACAACAGGAAATTAAAATGTCTTTTATTTGTATCTCTTTCAGAGACCAATTTTTTTTTGTCCTATTTATGATTTAGGCGATGATTATTAAAGTGATAATAGAGATGATGATGATGATGATGTTGATGTTGATAATTATGATGTAGACGTTGATGATGATAGTGATGGTGATGATGATGATATTTGTTTGTGGTGATACTGATAATGATAGGGATGTTGATAATGATGATAAGAATAGTCATGGTGGTAATGATGATAAAGATGATGAAAAGGTAATGTTGATAATTATAATGCTAATGATGACAATGATGGTCAGGGTAATGATGATAAAGGAAATAAAAATGAAGATGATATCAGTGACAATCAGGGCAAAAAATTATTAAAAGTTGCTAATAATAGTACATAACTGGGCCTGTTCTAACCTTGTGGAACTTTTCCACATATAATACCATCAAAATATAGTTGCAAATTTCCACACTCTTCAATTTCAGTATCAATGCAATTGTCTCCTCTAAAATAACAGAAACCATTTGAATCTTTCTTCTCTAAAGCTGGCGATAACTTGTGAGAATATGTGAAAAAATCTTAAGCGCTTTACCATTCAATTGATTCATGTGTTCTATAGAAGTGTTTTTTTCTGTGAATCCACAATAACTTGGGATAAATGCTTCGTTTAAAGAGGACCTAGCTATCCTAGCTGTTATTATTCGGAAAAGCAGCAAGGCCTTATTTCAAATTGTATGTTCGTGGAATAATAGCCATGGGAAAAGAAACAAAACAGTTACCGTGGAGATGGGTAATGAGGTTATTTTTGTTGGCTTGATAATTTTAGACTTTAGTTGGAAATAAAGTTTTGCCCCCATCAGAAAATAACTTTTAATTATCAGGTTTGCTCGAGGATGTTACATTTGTAAGAGGGACTAACTTTATTTGTAATGTTTAAGGATGTTTTTGTTGTTGTTTATATTAGGAGATTTATTTATTAGCCATAGGAAAAGTGGCAACACAGTTGTGCAGTTGGTGAAGGAGGTTATTTTTGTTTTCTTGATAATTTATTTGCAAGTAAATTTTCACCCCCCACAGAAAAAAACCCCAAAAAGACTTGAAACAATCAGGTTTACTAGTAGGAGCAAATTTAATTATTTTGTATGTACTTTCTTTTTTGTACTTTCTTTGTACTTGGTCTTTGTTGTAATTCAAAGTGATTTCTGAAAATTAGTTGGTGTGTTTGTCATAACATAGTGAAGTCATATGGAAAAAGTATGATTTAAATGTGGTAGTTTTGTTATTGATGGTTCTATGACCAATGTTTTTTTCGTTAGCTTTGTTCAACAATGAAAAGATGTGATTAGAAAATAGTGCTGATTATATTGGTGTATGAATACAGGGTTTTGGCGTTATTTGACATTATATTGTGATGTCAATAGGATGTCAATGAAAAGAAAAACAGATAAACATGTTTTTATGAAAATTGTTTTGACACTATATTGAATTTCATCAAATAATTTTTTCTACTTAATTTAAATCTTAGGGGATTATTTATATGTATGTTATAGTTTACAAACAATTAACTTTTTCATAACTTTATATTATTCTGTTTTACATAATATCTTATTTAAAAGCAGTATTGTTGTTTCTACTTACTGCTATTGTAATTTGTGTAGTTTTGTTTCATGTGTGACCTTGTAGAAAAATTGACTGCAACAAATTTATATTTGCAATATTTGCCTCCATGAATAATACGATTATTATACAGCCCCATTTTTCTCTCCATACTTCCACATTTCAAAGACATTATCATGACACTCTTATCGACATCAACGTTTATTATGGTCCATTTCTAAAAAACTATCGAACACTTTCTCCTCAAACATGGAATACTTGTTCACAACGAAATGCAAATCCCATTTCTTAGGGCAGGTAACCCCAAAACACGTAATTTTAACAAAGCTATGCTCCTTGTTGAACTTTTTTCTGTATACTTTTAGCACTGAGAAAAGTTGAGTGCACTGTCTTTAGACAGTTCTTGGTTGCTTTTAGACAAAAAAGACATTTTCAGAATATTTTTCTTCTTTTTTCTTTCTTGAAAGGGGATACTTATTATAATCAATTCTGAAGTTGTACCTATGTTCAGAGGGCTTGCCAAGCATTTTGAGGTCCATACATGTACTTATTACATGCTCAGCCCCATCTCCATGTGGGTTCAAATTCCACTTAGAACAATAACTTTTATGTCAAAACTGCTGACCAGTTAGTTGGTGGTTCTACCCATATATTCTCTGTGGTCCAATCCTCAACAAAAAGTAGCTGCATGGTCATAATCCTAATGGCTTGACCTAGTGATTTGTAAAATAAGTAATGAAATTATCATAGTATCAAGCCAATTAGCTTTCAAATAACTCCATCAATTTTAGAATTATATTTAAAGGTGGTATCCATCAGTTTGCCTGTATAACACACATACAATAATAAAATTCTTATTCATGAACTGGCCACAATAGCTCACATGGTAGGGCGTTGGCTTGCGGATCAGGAGGTCGCGGGTTCAAACCCCAGCCGGGTCAAACTAAAGCAAAAAGTTGGTAGTAGTGACTTCCCTCCTAACGCTCCCGGCTAAGTGAACATCATTACGCCTGACTCATCAGTGTCAGTATAATGGACCAGCCAGGTTCAGTCCCTTGGGCACCTCATAAGTGCCCGTGTGCTATAATGATAGAAATGTCGCTGCACAGTATCGGCAAAGATGCCGGCAAATCCCGATCTCAGTCCCATCCCTCTTATCCATGTTTTGGAATTTTTGAACATAATTCTGCTTAAACTCATACTTTAGTATAAGCATTTAGACATTATCTTCATTGTTAGATGGTACAATTTTGAAATTACGTCAATTATTCATTTATTTCTGATCTATAAATAAGCATGATGTCAGTATCTTCTTAAAAGATGTGTCGGTGTCAGAGCGGATTACCCAGATGATGTTACAACAAGGAAATGGTCACATGGTTGTCTAGGTTTAAAAATAACTGATAGAAAAATACAAGTTTGTAATGGCAAAATGTGTGTTGTGCTTCACTTTTCCCATAGATGTAGGACATCACTTTACACAATTTTATGGGATCTTGTCAGGTAACAATACTTTATTTGGTTATTTGGCAGAAAAGAAATAGTCCCAAACTGTCAGATATATTACCTTTAAGTATAACCATGGAAAAAATGTGCTGTGTCGATATTGAAATAATAATACACCATACATAAGTACATGTATATACAAACAATTAACTTGTCCCATAGCAGAACAATTGAAAGGCTGATGTTTACTTAACTGCCGTTGTGAGAATTCTGTGAATATTAAAATTATAATACATCATACATAATTACATGTATATTAAAAAAAATTACTTGTTCCTTAGCATACCAATTAAAAAGGCTGATGTTTACTAAACTGCTGTTGTAAGAATACTGTCTAAATGATATATGTATTGTGTAGACTAAATGTCGGTAAATCTGACTTTAATAGTGTACACTACCTTGTTATTAATGTTTTATTGGTCATGCTTTCTGATTCTGTTGTAAAACTGCTTTTTTATATCGCACATGTTAACAGAGGTGAATGTGAAAGTAAAGTGATTCAGCATTTCTGTAAGTATTTAGGTAACATTCCATGACCCTGAGCCTAATGACCATAAAGATGTGAATAAAAAGTGAGCGAAGTCATTTTAGATAGTGATAGAAGATACAGAGTAACTTTATTTGTATGAATTAAAGTACACTGATATTTGTTTGCCTTCAGTTTTGCATTAGGATTTGAGAGAAGCATTTCAGTATAATAACTAAAAAATAAAAAGCACATTATTTACTAAATAAAAATTATAGATATGGCTTTGCCCCACCTGTGACGTAGTAGTGAAGATGCCCACTTGTAACTCTTGACTGCTTAGCCTCTGACCACTTGGGCTCTAGTTCCAATTGGGGTCAAGGACTTAATGTAGGAAGGTCTTTCAACCGACCTGTGGTGCATGGGTGGTTCTGCCCAGACATTTGTCTGGGTTTTTTCTCAACCAAAATACCTTGATGTGGCTATAATGATCATAACTGGTCACTGCAATGTATTTAGAAAAAACAGTCAGATAAACAATCTACCTGTTGAAAACTTGGGAGCTGGCTGGTCTAGATCTACACCATTTTCCTAAGCCTGATTAACCCTTTCACTCTTGCATTGGCCATTTTATGCCTTTGTGAAGCAATCAAAATTATCATTCTTATATTTGGTAGAAACTGCACTACTTAGTGTTTATTTGTTGACTGGTTTGACCATGGATGTACTGTTAAATGATAAAAACATGTATTAGAAATACTTTGAACTGTTTTAAAGAAAATAAGAAGAATAAGTTAAATTTTCCAAATCAAATACAAATACAAGGAATGAAAGGATTAATTTATACAAAGCTTCATTGGCGACGCACTGGAGCACAACGCCTATATATGGAATGCTCACTAAAATTTGCACATGGAAAAATGTTTGTTTTGCGGACTTTCTAAACCTGATAAAATAAGGGTCTGAATTCGGTATACGGCATTCTATTTTGTTTAGTTATTAATTTTTATGTTTATATATTTTTGTGTGTCTTTAACTTTCAAAGTAAATTCGAAAATAAACAATAAAATACTGAAAAAGAAACAACATATTACAAAAAATACTATCTGAACAATACTTAATTTGTGTAATCTGAAGCTGCTGCACATATGCACTTTCTGCTTGTACACTTTAGATTTATAGTCAATTATAATAAATTTGCGACTTTTTTTCAACATATTTTTCATACGAAAACCTATTAAATGTTGTTGGTTTTTGTGTTTTATACACACCTAATGTTTCTCTGGATTTATAGTATACTGAGACCTTTCAAATAAAAACCATAACTATTCAAATGTCTTTGTTTCTTGCTCACTTATTGCTTTAATCTATTTACCTCTATCACTGTTTGCGTCGCCTTTGATGTATTCCTCACCATGGCTGTATGAGATAGCCATGCAGAATGTTGGATTCTCTCCACCAGGGCTCATTAAACAAGGATTTGTACTACATCGTTGCTTTTTTTTTTCTTGTTCAACATCATCGTCTACTCTCTACTTATACACATCTCACGCATTGTGATGCAAATGTTGATGATTAAGTCAAGCTGGCTTGCCCTTTTATGTTATTGTTGTAAATTCAGATCTGGTTTTGTTGACGACTTGGCGGATTATATGCAGTTCAGAATTAATTTCTATAACATCGTCTGTGAGTGTAAAGACTGGTTTGAATATTTATTTGTGGCTATGGGACATGTTATGTAAATCAATAACAAATATGGCAATATGTTTTTATTTTGGATGGTATAAAATTGAGCAAAGGATTTGTGGAAGTCTATGTAAAATAAGATTTGTATAAGAATAAATAATAATAAATAATAAAACTTGTGGTACGGTATGGAACGCATGGTTAAAATAAGAAGAGGTTTAAAAT
Organism: Sinonovacula constricta; assembly: GCA_007844125.1. Lineage (NCBI taxonomy): Eukaryota > Metazoa > Mollusca > Bivalvia > Cardiida > Solecurtidae > Sinonovacula > Sinonovacula constricta. Next base: position 34,660,922 of record CM017560.1, on the reverse strand, counting down.
TTGATCAAATCTATATTATGTAAGATTTGAATAAGAACAGAGTTAAACATTTTGGAAATATTTATATCATAAAGTTTAAACAAGATGCAGGTATAAAACTATGGAAATATATGTCATTCAAGATTTAAATACGATGATTGTTAAACATTTTATAACCCAGATTTATAAACTTCATTCTTATAGGGACTTCCCTTTTCAATGTGTAAATATTTGTAAATGCTGCCCACTGATTAATTAAGTGGCATGTTATAAATTGTGGGAATTTTTCATTTTTTGATCCCTGTCACATACTCATATTTTCAAGTGTTAATGAAACTATTTAGCCTTGGGTAATTGCTCTACATTACATATTTATGTTTATAGTGATGATTATTGACCAGGAGAGTCAGTTCTAAGCTTTTTGTATCGTAGCAACTAATAAAAAGTTGGAGTAGTAACAGGGAATTTTTAAAAAACATCTTCCAGAACCCAAATTATAATTTTTCATTTTTTGTTCAAATTTTTGCTCAAATTGATAGTTGCTTTTTTTAAAATTCCATTTCGATTGCAATAATTTTCATCTCGGAGGAAGAAAGACCTTTCATCAATTTAAAAAAAACACACTAGCTAATGTCAAAAATTTAACTTCATTTATAAAAAACAGTTTTGCCAAATGGTTTTAAGTTCTAAAGAATGGAATTTCTATCTGTTAATGTTGTATGCTTAAAAGTCTATTTAAAACAGAAAAAAATATTTATCTGACAAATAGGGTTCCAAATTTTGTTGCAACCTAAAGAGGGTAAAATAGATTACAAGCTTTATAATAATTGAATGTACTGCCATCCTTATGTCAGAAAACCACTCCTCGTGAATAAAAAGCAATTTATATATAGTTTGTTGCATCTTCTCATCAACAATTTAAAGGTGGTATCCAACATTTTGCCTACATCAAATATATAAAAGAATATCTGACTTCTGTTTGGGGTATTTGTGCATAGCTTCAGCAGAGAGATTTTTTTTTCTTTCTGGTCTTAGATGATTTTCAACAGTATTTCTATTTTAAGGCAGTAAAGCTTGATAATCAACACTTCAAATGTTCATTATTTCTTAATTTATAAATAAGAATTATTGATATTCATGCTAAAAATATACCTAGATTGAGTGGATGACGTGAATGAGCTTAAACATAAGTGGTCACGTGGTTTTCTTAGTTTGAAAGTTAAGCTCACTGTGCATGGTGGCTCAGATAGGAAATACATTTTTTGTAATGACAATTGTGTCATTATGGTTCACTTTTGTCCCACAGGTATAGGACATCAAAAAACAGCATTGTGCGAGATTTGTTCAGGTAACAATAACTTATTTGGTTGTTTCATGAAAATATTTTTGGTCCAAACTGTCAGATTACCACCTTTAACTTAGACCTATGTTTCCTCACCAAAATTAACTGTTTATTTTTATCCAATAAAGCCAGAAATAAACGAAATATCTTTGCCATAAATTGAGTGTGTTGGACAAGAATGAAATGGATGTAGAGAACTTTCCACCCACTGATTTGAAAAGAGTCTCTGAAGCTAGTTTTGTATGCTTGAAGCTTTATGTACTGTTCTAAGAAAATTGTGTATGTGGAAATGAAACTGTGAATGATAAAGGGCATTTTAATTTTCCCAGTTCTTCATTGCATAGCCATCCATATTCATTGTAGATTAGGAACTGATAGTAGTTGAACAAAAAATGATTTATGGCGGGGCATTGGTATGGCCTTTTTTCATTTGAGAAAGAGTTGTGTTTTTTTTTCAGGGTGAATAATTTTGTAGGAATTTTGTCCCATTTTTTTAGTTTCCAAAGAAATCAGTGAGGCATAGAGTAAATGTGGGCTGAAGGAGATGGTCTAACTTTGTTTTTTGTCATTTGTTGCCTCAGTTGGTGCCCTGAGTCCATTGTTATACAACTTTGAGCTTGAGTTCTTCTCAAGGATCTGATTGGTTGACTTTTAAATTTATTGACATTTGATTTCTGGCCAGTCAGAATCTTGAGGTTGGTTTTAGATTTATGCTCAAAGTTTTATAATCTTGGACGCAGTTCAGTGTGAAAGCTTCTTTTTTATGTGAGGAGGTGTTCCCGCTGAGGAGTGTTGCGTGCTGCTAGATCTTTTCTGACATTCATCAAAGGCTTTCCCTTCGTTTAAAATAAGGCATGGCCAAAACAGAGCGGTAAGCAAAGCCGACCTGTAACTCCTCAGCCCAGCAATGCATGGGTTCGAGTCGGTGGGGGCACAAACTCATGAGGGAGCTTTTCCATCTTACTTGCCAGGGTTTCTACCATGACTTAAGTTTGGGGATTTCCTCTACCAATAATTGGCCAAATGTCGCCAATATGACCATAATTATGTTGGTACAATTATCCTAGTGTCATAATTTATATATGGCCATCATATTTAAAACATAGTATTGTAAATTGCATTTTCAGTCTAGACAACTGTCAACAGTTGATGAGCAAAGAAATCCTGGTAGCAAAAAACCTATCTTTTAAAAATGGTAGTGATATTTAGTTCCACGACTGGTTGGCTTGGTGTCAGAATAATGTGACTGGGTATCATGCTAGGTGCTCATGGCATGCTATACACAGTGAAGGCAGCACCATATCTGCCTCATTTGGACACCATCTTCAGATAACTGAAATACTGTTGGTGGGATGATAAATTCAATAAACAAATAAACTCGTTGCACTCTACTACCAGATTTCCCATCATACATATGAAAATTAGTAAGCCTATGCCTGTATTGGTTAATGTGCTAAATCAAAGGTCATAAAAAATATTTGTGCATGTTTTATACAAAATATTTGTGCATGTTTTATACAAAATTTTGCTTAGGCTAAAGAATTAAGTGTTTAGAGCATTATACAGTGTATTTTTTGGTATCTAAAGCACAATTTATTGGACTTTCCTTGATTAATATAACATAATTTATACCTTATTCTAAGAATCTTTTGTATGGGAAAACTGCAACAATTACTGAATTCTTAGGTTTCTGAAGCATAGAGCAACATAAAGAATAGCATTTCTTTTACATGTATCAGAGCTTACTATACTGAAGGGTCCTGTTTTTCATTAAAGGTTGTTCTGTTATCTGAGAAAAAAAGTTTTCAATACTCGCAAACTTATGAGTGCCATTAATCAGTTATAAGACTGGTAAGGCTGGCAGGACTGTATCTCTTTGTTCAATCTCTGTTTAGAATGTGCCACTTGAACATTTCAATCACAACTTTCTTCACAAAGATTTTATTCGCAGTAATAAGAAAAACTGCCACACAAAAACACTTGTTGACAAGAAAATTCCGTGTTCACAGAATTTTATTATTTTTCTGGTTAAGTGTCAAAATGTAGATAAAAGATTTCAATTTGGAAGTTTCTTTAGAAATATTTTATGATGTTAGCAATAACTTGTTATGTTCACAAAAATAGTATACATTTTTACCATATTTTGGAAAAGAAAATGTTCCATCCCAAATCTTTGCTTTCTATACAGATGTGGTTATTAGTCTTACCATGGAGCAAACTGTTTTCACAGATTTTGCCACTTAGGGCACTTTTTGGGCCGCTTAGAGCACATTTTGGGCGGCTTAGAAATCCAGTAGTTACCACCAATGAATGCTAGAAAACCGTAATTTGGTTCGTGAAAATTTTGCTCTTTTTCAGTTTTTAACCTAGCCACTTATTCCGGTAATTTTTAACCATTCTGGTGATTGACGTTCCTTTCCTTGTCTGTAGATAAGATAGATGATTTTTAAAAAATTTAAACAGAAATCTAGTAAGTTTTCAAAATAAATATGTTGCTTTGTCTGTCTGGTCCATTTCTAAATAATGCTTTTCAAGAATTTTCCATGGTGTTTTTAGAAAAAGTGATGCCTTACCAGAGTGGCTTATGTAGCCCGCAAAAGGGCTCACAATAGCAGGCCTCCTTCAGTCATCTTTTGGCCTCTTGAAATAACCGGCCGCAATAGCTCAAGTAGTAAAGCATCGGCTTGCCGATCGAGAGGTCGCGGTTTCAAACCCCGGCAGGGTCAAACCAAAGACTTAAAAGTTGGCAGTAGTGGCTTCCCTCCTAACGCTCGGGGCTACGGGGACAGCATTACGCCTGATTTGTCGGTGTCAGTATAATAGACCGGCCTGGTTCAGTCCCTAGGCACTTCATAAGTGTCCCTGTGCTATAATGATAGAAATGTTGCTGCACAGTATTGATAGAAATGCTGGCAAATCCCAATCCCTCTCGAAATAAATCTTCATGAAAACCCTGCACATGTGATGGACTTCTTGTACAGACATAGGTGCTTTAAAGATGGTGTCCCTGTTTGGAATGATTTCTTTTTTCTTACCACCTTTAAGGTTAATTTTGTTTTCTGAACACGAAAGCTTTGTAACCTGCCTTGTCCTTGTGTTTAAGGTGGTATCCGACAGTTTGCCTTTATTAAATACACGTACCAATATCTAAACCACCGCTTTGGGGACTTTAGTCATACTTTTTGCATAAACCCATATTTAAGTCGTTATAAAGACGATTACGTACACTAACTTTATTGTTAGACTGTACGAATCCCGAAAGAAAATCTTTAAATGTTCAGGCTTTCCAACTCTATAAAAAGCACAATAGTGGTCTCTGCTAAAAATAGATATCGACGTCACAGCAGATTAACTGCATGACTATATAAAAATAAGTGGTCACATGTTTTTCTAAGTTTAAAAATAGGTTATCTGTGCAGCGTGGCTTGGATAGGAAACACCTGTTTGCAATGATGAGTGGGGATTTATTCTTGACTGTTCGCATAGATCTTTGGCGTCAATGAACAGCATTTTGCAAGACCTTTTCGGGTACCAAAGGCTTATTTGGTTTTTTGAAGAAAAAAAAAAATATTTAGACCAAACTGTTGGATACCACCTTTAATCAATATCCAGTGATAAACTGTAGTAAGTGGGCCATTGTAGAAATAAGTACAACATTACATCTATCTACAACTCCCTAACTGCCAGCATTTCAAATGTCATCAAGTGTGACAGGCCACTAATTGACATCTAATTAAGCTGAAGTTAATTATCAATTGTTTTTGTGTATTGTTTTTTTTGTATGAGTCTTGTTATCTTACCTGGGGATCTGCAGATAACCAAGTAATGTCAGAATGATTTGGTGGGGCAAAAGGGCAATTTACTGTTCCATAAAGCAGCAAGACAACTGTAAAAGGTGGTATCCTGGACAGTTTCGAGCAAGTTTTTTTCCTGCCTAAGCAACCAATGAAATGCTGTTTATTATCCTGCGTCTATGCAAATGTGAAAAAAACAACAACCCACGACTTGTTATTACAAACATGTATTTCTTACTCAGCCACGCTGCACAGTCAGTTATTTTTATACTAAGAAAACCATGTGATCATTTACCTTTGAGATTATGTTATATCATTATCCGGGTAATCTGTACAGATGTTGAAATCTGTTTTAAGCAGAACTCTCCATCATGCTTATATTTAGATTGGAAAAGAATGAACATTAAAAGTGAATTTTTTCGTGATTTCTGATCTCAAACAATTTAGATTGTGTTGAAAATCATCTTTGCATGGTCTAAAGTATGTTTTTGTGCAGAGGTAATGTCTAACAAAGTCTAAAGTGTGTGTGCAGAAGTTATGACTTACACAGACTAAAATTTGTGTTTGTGCAGAAGTTTTGTCTAAAACAGTCTTAAGTATGGGTTGGTGCAAAAGTTATGATTTACACAGACTAAAGTTTGAATTTTCCCAAAACAGTGGAAAAAAAACTAACATGCATTTGATATAGGCCAACTGAGAGATAGTAGTGAGATTTTTTTGGGTTGTCTTTCTTCGTAAAAAAAAAAATAATGTAAAAGCTATTGGATGAACAATGTTTAGGAAGTTTTAAAAGTGCGCCAGGAGTAAAGGTTAATTGAACCATAGAGGCACATTTGGTGATAACATTGCTTCCGATTGTTACAATCATCCTGTCTGCTTGAAGATGTCATTTAACAGTTTGATTATATGTAATACATTTGAAAACATCTTACCTCTGTTCTGGGAAACCTGTGCATAATGGCTGCATAAACTTATACTTTATTGTTTGTTTATTGGATTTATCAGCCTACCAACAGTATCTCAGTTATCTGGAGACGGTGTCCACTTGAGGCAGATATAGTGATGCCTTCACTGTGTATAGCATGCAGTGAACACTTGGCATGATACCACACCCAGTCACATTATTCTGACACCGGTCCAACCAGTCGTGGAGCTGCCCTTATATTTGCTTGAGGGTTAGCAAGGGACCTATACCACTACCATTTTTTACAACTTTGGCATTTTGTGGCCCGGGATCGAACCTGGGGCCTCCTGTACCTGGAGCCAACACTCTAGTGATTGCGCTACTAGGTCCCGGTACTTATATGTTAGTTTAAGTAAAGGCTGTTACATTACCTCATCTGTTTGACAGTTCATTTTGTAAAATATATTGCTTTAAATGTTCATTCTTTCCAATTCTATAAATATGCATGATGGGGATTTCAGCTAAAAATAGATAGCAACGTCAGAGCAGATACACGGATGATCATGTAACATGATCTGAAAATTAAGTGGATGCATGGTTATCTTAGTTTAAAAATAGCTAACTGTGGCTTGGATAAGAAAGATTGCTTTTTTTAATGACAAGTAGGGTGTTAAACTTTACCGTAAAGTTTTATTGATAAGACGGGGTTTTTTTGCCCCAAATTATGATAAAAAAAGTGGGTTGCACATCTTATCTATACAAATTTTAGTTTGGCGTGTAAACGATATACTGGGGCCCTTGACGCAAAAACCGAATTATGGAACAATTGGAACATGTTTGTTGGAGTCAAATCAAGCGATTCAGCGACGCGCGAATATCTTCAATGGCGGCCGGCTGGATTAATGAGTAGGGATGCATCTTGTCTTTGAGAATTTACTTTTTGCCTTGAGTCTAGACCTCGAAGAGGAGGTGCGTCTTATCTTTGTGTGTGTCTTATCAATAAGACCTTACAGTATTTAGCACATGGATGAAGAGCCCCAGTGAACAACTTTTTTGGAATCTTATCAGGTAACAATCATTTATTTGGTTGCATGATAGAAAATAAATTGGTCCAAACTGCTGGAAACACTCTTGTAGGTGGATGTTGGATTATGTAAAGCATAAATGTCAAGTATATACAGTCAATTCTGAATCCTGGGGAACATGGTTTGATTGCATATATATGAACTCTCCCTCTTTTAGAGGGACACTCCCTCTTTAAAGGTTAAAAATTATTTTAAAACAAGGGGTGTTTTACACATTTTACAAAATCTTCCTACTTGGAAACAGAAAAATTCCTTTGTTGTTTATAAAAAAATAATAAATCTCCCACTTTGGCCTCAGAAAAGGTTCACAGGTATGATATTAATGACTTAAAACTTTTTCCGACACCTAAAACTAAAAACCAAAAATGAATAGAAAAAATAATGGCAGTCTAATAAACCAAAAAAAATATATTTTTTGCCATAAACAAATTTCTAACATAATTGGTGCTATAAACAATATTGAAGATATCATGCCAGAAATTTAAGTGTATAATAAATATGGTATTAGAAAGTTTTCCATTTCAGAGATGTAATGTAGACAGGATCTGAGGTTTTGAAATGATTGATTTGGGCTTTGGTTTGGTACCATAGAGTCTAGACAAGGATGGTGCAATTAAATACAGACCTTTGGAATTGTCCATTATTGGGCTAGAATATGGTGTCATTTGCAGCTTGATGGCCAGTATCATTCAGAATTATCCTCAATTTCTGTTCGATCCCATCAGATTGTATAATTTACTTGAAATATGATACAGTGTACAGATGAATGGTAAATAAAAATTTGGAAAATTTGATAATTTGAATTTTGTTTAATTTTTTAGTAAACAAATATTGGGAGGGGTAGTATGGTTGAACAAAATTTAATTGAATACAATGTAAAACCAATCTGACAAAGGGCAAATTTAGTAGCTTATGAGGTATAGAAACAGTATCAAAGGAAACACTGTATGCCATACTGTGCCTTTTTCATTGCAAAAGTTACTAGCAATGGTAGGTGTTCAGCTTCTTTTGCTCAGCCTGCAAACCTTGCCAAGAACTGTTTCTTCTTTAGCTTAATTTCTGTTGATCTTTTTTTCTACCATATACAATACCAAACTTTTTTTCTACCATATACAATACCAAACTATGTCATGGTAAACAAAATATAAGAAAGCCTGTGAGGAACCTGTGTGTTAACAGAAACACAGTATTTGAAGAATTTTACCCTCAGGTATGTGAAGTAGACAGAATCAAATGTTTTGTTATGAATGAAGATTCATTATAATCCTGCTTCTTCTTATTTTGTTATGTCTTGAGCACATAATTTATGTTAACTTTTAATATGTTATGTCTTGAACACATTAATTATGTAACTAACTTTTCAATATATTTTGTCTTGAGCACATAGTATATGTAACTAACTTTTTAATATGTTAGGTCTTGAGCACATTATTTATGTAGCTAACTTCTTAATATGTTATTTCTTCAGCACATAATTTATGTAAATTTTTAATATATTATGTCTTGAACACATTAATTATGAAACTAACTTTTCAATATATTTTGTCTTGAGCACATAGTATATGTAACTAACTTTTTAATATGTTAGGTCTTGAGCACATAATTTATGTAGCTAACTTCTTAATATGTTATTTCTTGAGCACATAATTTATGTAAACTTTTAATATATTATGTCTTGAACACATAATTTATGTAACTAACTTTTCAATATATTTTGTCTTGAGCACATAATATATGTAACTAACTTTTTAATATGTTAGGTCTTGAGCACATAATTTATGTAACTTATTAATATGTTAAGTCTTGAGCACATAATTTATGTAACTAATTAACAAATATGATATGTCTTGAACACATATTTAACTTAACTTGAATAACTATGTTTTAACTAAAACAAAAAAAGGGCAATCCTATTGATCCCCATGTTATTTTTTTTCTATGCCATAAACAAATTTCTGACTTAATTTGTGCTATAAACAATATTGAAGATATCATGCCAGAAATTTAAGTGTATAATAAATATGGTATTAGAAAGTTTTCCATTTCAGAGATGTAATGTAGACAGGATCTGAGGTTTTGAAATGATTGATTTGGGCTTTGGTTTGGTACCATAGAGTCTAGACAAGGATGGTGCAATTAAATACAGACCTTTGGAATTGTCCATTATTGGGCTAGAATATGGTGTCATTTGCAGCTTGATGGCCAGTATCATTCAGAATAATCCTCAATTTCTGTTCGATCCCATCAGATTGTATAATTTACTTGAAATATGATACAGTGTACAGATGAATGGTAAATAAAAATTTGGAAAATTTGATAATTTGAATTTTGTTTCATTTTTTAGTAAAAAAATATTGGGAGGGGTAGTATGGTTGAACCAAAATTTAATTGAATAAAATGTTAAACCAATCCGACAAAGGGCAAATTTAGTAGCTTATGAGGTATAGAAACAGTATCAAAGGAAACACTGTATGCCATATTGTGCCTTTTCCATTGCAAAAGTTACTAGCAATGGTAGGTGTTCAGCTTTCTTTGCTCAGCCTACAAACCTCGCCAAGAACTGTTCCTTCTTTAGCTTAATTTCTGTTGATCTTTTTTTCTACCATATACAATACCAAACTTTTTTTCTACCATATACAATACCAAACTATGTCATGTATATAAGAAAGCCTGTGAGGAACCTGTGTGTTAACAGAAACACAGTATTTGAAGAATTTTACCCTCAGGTATGTGAAGTAGACACAATCAAATGTTTTGTTATGAAAGAACATTCATACTAATCCTGCTTCTTCTTATTATGTTATGTCTTGAGCACATAATTTATGTAGCTAACTTTTTAATATGTCTTAAGCACATAATTTATGTAAATATCTTTTTAATATGTTATATCTTAAGCACAAAATTTATGTTACTAACTTATTAATATGTTATGTCTTGAGCACATACTTAACTTAACTTGAATAAATATGTTTAACTGAAGCAAAAAAAAGGTAATCTAATTGATCCCTATGTTTTTTTCCTTCTCTGCCAAGCACAAATTTCTAACATAATTTGTGCTATAAACAATATTGAAGATATCATGCCAGAAATTTAAGTGTATCATAAATACAGTATTAGAAATATTTCAATTTCAGAGATGTAATGTAGACAGAATCTGAGGTTTTGAAATGATTGATTTGGGCTTTGGTTTGGTACCATGGAGTCTAGACAAGGATGGTGCAATTAAATACAGACCTTTGGAATTGTCCATTATTGGGCTAGAATATGGTGTCATTTGCAGCTTGATGGCCAGTATCATTTAAAATTAATTTTGTTTTCTGTGAATCCATCAGATTGTTTAGAGTTTGCTCAAAATTTGATGCAGCGTATAGATGGATGGTAAATAGGAATTGGAAATTGTGATGATTTGAGTATTTCTTGAAAAGAAAACTAAATGGTTAGATGTATGATGCATACACTTTAATTGAAACACCGATTTTGACCAATCAGAAAGGGACAAGTTAAGTCACTTCTGAGATGTAACAACAGAAGTGAAACACTTTATTGCCAGACACTTTTAGATATACATTGCAACTGACATGCCTTGGATAAAATATGAACCATCTCTCGGATACATGACGAGAAAATAACATCACATATTTTTTTGTTGTTACCTCTATTGAAAATGTTGTTAAACACTTTTAAGTCTTATGAAATGTGGAGAGTGAATTAATGAATTAACATTGATAGGAAGAAATAATCTACACAAATAGACTGATAGCTTTTTGGAAGGACTTTTTTCTCACATAGTCCGGTGAATAATAATGAGTTGTGATTCTGTAAATATCATTGCGCCTGATACATCTGAGGGATAAGTATACCGAGGACAATATTACCCAAGAGTTCCGATTATTAAAAGTTAATGGCAATAGTACATAGTTAACTTTGCTCAGCGTAAAATGTTTTGCTAGAATTGATTCTTCTTTAGGTTTTAACCGAATCTGGTAGCGCAATTAGTAGAGCATTGGCTTCAGGTACCAGGGCCATGACATTCCAAAGTTGTTCAAAATGGTAGTGGTATAGGTCCCTTGCTAATGATCAAGCAAATATTAGGGTAGTTCCACGACTGGTTGGCCCGGTGTCCGGATAATGTGACTGGGTGTGATATCATGCCAGGTGTTCATGGCTTGCTATACACAGTGAAGGCAGCATTGTATCTGCTTCAACTGGACACCGTCTCCAGATAACTAAAATACTTTTGATCGGATGATAAACCCAATAAACAAGCTTCTTTAGGTTATTTTTTATCATATTTTTTTTTTTACCATACATAATACCAAATGATATCATGGTAAACAATATATATGACAACATGTCAGAAACCTAAGTGTAACATAAATATAGTATTAGAAGAATTTCCATTCCAGAAATGTTAAATAGACAGAATCAAATGTTCAGTAATGATTGATTTAAAGCTAAGAAAGTCATGGTTATGGTGCCATAGTGTCTAGACAAAGATACTGCCATATAGACCTTCTGTTGTCCATTATTGCTCTTGAATAGGGTGGAGGGTGGGTTTTGGAGCTATGGAATGAGTATTGTCCATATTTTTATTCTTGACTTGGCAGAAGGCGAAATCATAATGTTGAGTTGGGCGCTTGGTGTAGTGATAGTCGCCAACTTGTAACTCTTCTGACTGCAGAACGCCTCACTGTGAGGGTTCTGGTCCAGTTCAGGGTGGATGACTAAATGTCGGAAGGTCTTCCAGCTGACCTTCAATGAGCCAATGGTTTATACTTTATACTCTCGTGTACAAATGTTGGCTCTTTTATTTAGATAACTGGAAAGAATAATGGCCATTACATTTTTGTGTTTAGATTCAAATCTATTTCCATAACTTGTATTGTTTAGGTATTTTTATTTCATATTAACTGCAAAGATATTTAAAAAAGTACATTGCTTTGTGTTGCTTATCATCATCACATGGTCATTAGTATTTTTTTTTGGTCAAAATTTCAAAACTTTAAAGTTTGAAATTTTTGACAAAAAAAAAAATATTTAGTCAAAGAACACATGGAAATATAAAATACATTTTATTGTTATAATTTTTTTTTTATTAATATGAAATAAAACAACCAAATGATTGAGTTTATGCAACCAGATTTGAAACTAAGCGAAAAAACTGATGGCCGTTTTTTTTCCCCCATTTATCTGAAAAGTGACTGTTACAAATTACAAATGGTAAAATTAGCATTTAAATGTCCATTATTTCCAAATCTATGTAAAAGCACCAAGGAGATTACAGATAAAGATATTAATGTCAAAGCTCAATATCCATATAATCATATTAAGCTTTCCCAAAAGTACATTGTCACATGATTTTCTTAGTTTAAAGATAGCTAGCTAACTGCAGCGTGGCTCAGATAGGAAATTTTTTGTAATGACGGTGGGTTGTTGTGCTTTACTTAACACTGCATTTTGCAGGATCTTTTTAAGGTAGAGCAAATGTAATGCTGCACCTCCAATTGAAGAGTATCAAAATTAGGATGAAAATGCTTCAGAACTAGGCATTTGAGGGTTTGAATCCCGGTATGGGCACAAATGGCCAACTTTTGTTCTTTCTACATTTTCACTTTTACAATTATTTCTGCATCACTGTACCTGATTAAGAAGGAAACATGTATAGTTTTTTTATTTTGTTCTTGTACATGAATTTTACTTGTACGATTTGTGCTAAATTTGATCACAGATTCATTGCCTAGTATATTCAGAGTCTAAATAAATCAAAATCATGTGGCGAAATTATTTTTTATTTTGCAGCATCAAAGAAAATGTCTTCTATAAAACATTTTGGGCAACTCTGAAATGAATCGTGTAGCTATCAAGAGCTCCGCGATTTTTGTAAAAAAGTGCAATAAGCAGAAATGTCAGGAAAATTAGTCATATATGTGTTGGGTTTGTAAACAATAAATTACATATTTGGAATAGTTGAGTCAAACCAATGAAGTAACATGTTTGGTTTGTTTGTCTAATGCTATATCTTGTTTCCAAATGATACTCAATAGCAAAACACTTCTCCTTAACAAGATACAACATAATATTTGGAGTTTTCTTATTTCTAAAAAGGAGACACATTTAATACCAATTTTAGAACACAAAAATATCCATAAATTCAAAACTGGATGGAGAATTTTCTTTCAAATTGGCATGCACATCTACATTAAAGTGTACAACTCATCCGGTGTGTTAATTTTCAAATTCTTTATATTTTCTATGACACTTGCTTACTTTAAGTACAAATTGATAGTTTCAACATCAGTGAAAATCCCTCATCTTGGCAGCCATCTTTGGATTTTCAGATAAATTGTATAGAAGCATAAATTTTATTTTCTGGTAATTTCTTCATTTGTGGTGCAAAAATTAAAAGCTATACACTATTGGAAAGCTCTTTAAATTCATATTTTAAAAATACAATATTTTTAAAATTGATAAATGCACAAAGAATTAAAATATAGAAATAGATAAAATTATTAGCTCATCCGTAAACAAAATGAACGGTGTAACTTTTTTGGTTGTATTTTTGTTACCTTTTAAACTATCAAAATATAGTTTCGATATATAAAATACTTCATAAAAGCTGTTAAATTTGATATAAAATTCAGTGAAATAGACTGAAAAATAAAAACAGTGGTGAGTTTAATACAGCACATATTTCCAGATTTCGGCCTGCATTAGCTTCTGCCTTCAAAGATGGCTGCCTTAAACTGTCTTATCAGTGCCTATGACATCACATGGAAACTATAAGCTGATTGCATAAGAGAGAAAAAAAAAGATCTAAACTGTCTGATACTACCTTTAGATGCAGCCGATACAACACTTTCCACGTTTTTTGTGTGTTTTTTCAATTTAAGAAGACATCACCCTAAAGTATCCCTTACAAAACAATCGCCAAAAATAACCCCAAAACATCAGCAAATTGTATTTATTGTACAATATTCCCCTACCTATTTCCCTGAAACCATTCGTCAGCTTTCAGCTGTAAACGAAGTAAGACAGGTGTTCAGACAGAAATAATGTTACAAATAGCAGAGAAAGTTTGTATACCTGAAGCCTTTGTTTTAATTAGCATTGCAGACAGTGGACCTATTGTTTCCAGCAATTATCTCAGAACTGAGGTGTCAAAGTTAATCACCCTGTATACACCATGCAATCATTCTTAACACAGGGAACCAAGGTTGTGCTTTCAAGGATTTGTTTGAGAGCTGGCTTGCATTCTTGTGAATGTTCATGAGATACTAGGAGAAAAAAAAAATCTTACCTACATAGTTTGATGTGATTTGGTCAACTATAGAAATATTGGTCAGCAGTTTTATTGTTGATGTTTCTCATTATTTATATCAAAAACCTATAATTATTGTCAAAGTTTAGCACTATCCAGTGTAAGTAGTAGAGGTAGCACTCACTATCCAGTGTAAGTAGTAGAGGAAGACCTCAAATGGATGTCTGCGTAGAACCACTGGCATAAGATAGATTACTTGGAAGATCTCGTATCCATGCAGTCTGATGAGGTACCTGTTCGTTGCATTTCCTCAAATAAAAGTATCAGACAAATAAAGCCCGGCTGTTAAATGTTAGGGCTGTTTTTTTACGTTAAAAATAGCCAACCAGAACACTTGTTTCATTTGTATTGGCACTTTTCATTGGCTTCTTCATTTTGTTATGATGGAACCTTGGTGGCACCATCAGCTAGCAAAGATTTTCATAAATATAAACCCAGAAGAAAAAGTTAGCAATGTTATTTCTAAGAAAGCAGGAATTTTGAATTTTATTTTTTTTTGTTTCCTCTTTTATTACTACCTTCTATTAAAATTTCCAGTTAACCTAAAACATAAACCTTTAATAAACATTGCATTTACAATATATCATTTAGATATTGATAAAATATGGATGCTGTTTGTTCATTTTAAATACATTATAAAAGTGAGTGTAACAAATGATTTCTCTTGTACCATTTATCTCTTGTATACAAATTCCAATTATTGCATGATTTATTGTTAAAATTTACACTTGTTCGTTATAAATAATGGTTAACTACTTTCTCTTAATTTTAAATTATTGACACAAGAAACAAATAGAATAAAAACTATTTTCAGAGCTAACACCAATGTATCATATTTTACTTTTTACTTAATTTCTTTCAGATTTGCCAAGGAAAGTCAGGATTATATACAGGTCTCTATGAAACAAAAGGGAAACTAATTTGGTAAGTAAACCTTGCAAAGTGATTCCTTCAGAAAACTGATGGCTAATGAATTTTTTAAAAGGGCTCTTTTTCAAATAAATGGAAAAAATAATGGCCATCACTTTTTTTGTTGCTAAGTTTCAAATCTGGTTGCATAAACTGAGTGGTTTGTTTATATTTATTACATATTTAATAAAAATATACATTATAATAAAAATGTATTTTTATATTGCCATGCGTTCTTTGACTAAATGTTTATTTTTGTCAAAAATGTCGAAACTTAAAAGTTTTGACATTTGTAACAAAAAGTACTTATTACAAATTCATAACATGCATCTTTGCAGTTAATATGTAATAAAAATACCTTTGTAATACAATTTATGCAAACAGATTTGAAACTAAGCGCAAAAAATGTATTGGCCATTATTTTTTCCAGTTTTCTAAAAAAAAAAGAGCCATATGCCAACGGAGAAGTATTCTATCGTAAACAGAGGTAAAAATAATATATCTACAAAAAATTACAATACAAGTACATCTCTTTAACAAGAAATAAATACCTCTATATAAAAAATTCATGGAAACATTGCTTTATTATATTGCAAGGTCAACAGAAGAATTCTTTAGTTGTTCACTACAGAAGATGTAATTAGATTTGTTACCTTCTGGAAAATGTGAAACCTGAGTTAGTCAGTTTTCTATTGACCCATCTTTGCAGTCTTCATTCATCATTTTTAATTTTTAGTTAAGTTTTGATGTAAATAAATGTTTTCCTTCAAACAAAATTTAATGTATCATACATTGATCATCAGTTGATAATTTAATTGGAACTGTATTATCTTATAACACTTTTAGATACTGCCTAAGTTAGTGTTTGAGTTGTATATATATCTAACGTTGAACAATAAATTTTGAGCCATGTTACACATGTTTTACCAAATATAAATGTATGTGTTTGTGGTATCTGACAAATTCTTCCAGACCTTTTATTATATTGTCAAGATTTATCCTGCAAAACCTTAGCTGCTAATACAAAATTCAATCTTATCTTTGAATTAATATAATTTTGCAGGGATTTTATAGAAAATAGCATGTCTATGCAAGGAAAAATTACTATTATTCTCTGTGGAATTATAGATTTTAAGTTCTAAAGTGTTTGTCATTGAAAACAAATGTGCATGGTGAAATTTGCATAGTTGTACGTTTTGTTTGGCAGATATTGTGCAAAATTGGTTTAGAATAAATTTTGTAGAAATTATTTAGAGATGCAGGCGGGTGTGATTATTATTTTGTTTGCATCAATTTTGATGAAACTTCACAGTTATCTTAAGTACCATGGGGACCAGTGCACCTGCTATTTTAGTTTTAATCAGATGAAAATTGCAGGAGTTATTGCCCCTATTAAACCATATTTCAGGCATTGATAAGAGAACTTTAGCTGAAGGTAAGCTTTATGAAAACTGAATATAATTTTGCAGAATGCTGAGTCAAAGCTGAAAACTGAATGTGAAAAGAATATTAGCTGAATAAAAGTAGAATTAAAGCTCAATGTAAACTGAATGTAGCTCAATTAAAGCTCAATATGAACTGAATGTAAGCTCAATTAAAGCTCAATATGAACTGAATGTAAGCTCGATTAAAGCTCAATATGAACTGAATGTAAGCTTAATTAAAGGTCAATATGAACAGTATGTAAGCTCAATTAAAGCTCAATATGAGCTGAATGTAAGCTCAATGAATGCTTAATTTGAACTGAATGTCAGCTAGATGTGAACTGAATAATAGATGAAGGCTAGTTGAAATAAAGCTGAATGTATGCTAATGAATAAAAGCTAACAGTAAGTAGGTGAAACTAAAATAGAAACATTTCCTAACACTTTCTGTCTGCCAATAACATATGTTACATGTATGATTCGTTAAGTTAATAAAATGAACAACATATCATTTAACAGCAAAGCAGCTCTACAGTTTCTCCCGAAATGAATAAAGAAGGGTATCTTGGAGATATAGTATCTATAACTCTTATCGTCACAAAATAATCAGTGTGTGAACATAATATTTATGGTATTTACATATGTCAAACAAAGCTTTGCTGTTGGTTCTGATACTAATGTCAATTTTACCTGTAAACTTTCTGTCCACTAAAATTCAAGCCTTTAGCACGAGTGAAAGTATTTTGTCTTTGTTTATATTGAAAAAAAGTAGGAACCTTTTAAGATGAAAATTGACATATACATTGCAACTACATATGT
The DNA here is from genome assembly GCA_007844125.1 of Sinonovacula constricta. Classification (NCBI taxonomy): domain Eukaryota; kingdom Metazoa; phylum Mollusca; class Bivalvia; order Cardiida; family Solecurtidae; genus Sinonovacula; species Sinonovacula constricta. Next base: position 34,643,348 of record CM017560.1, on the reverse strand, counting down.
ATCTATGTTATATTAACAATCTCTACTTTACCTGTGTAAACATGCAACAACAAGAAAAGAAACATGTTATGCATACAGGTACGGACCGCATATTGAAGAGTTTTGAGTTGACAGAACTATATTTCTGAGTTGATAGAACTATATGAGTTGATAGAACTATGTTTATGAATTGATAGAAATATGTTTATGAGTTTATAGAACTATATTTCTGAGTTGATAGAACTATATTTCTGAGTTGACAGAACAATATTTCTGAGTTAATAGAACTATATTTTTAATTGATAGAACTTTATTTATGAGTTGATAGAACTATATTTATGCGTTAAATTTCCGATAGGTGGCCTTTACAGCTAGCTACAACCGAGCATGACTTAAATATGCTATTTTGCTGAAAGTTTGATACTGAACTCACTTTGACAGCTATGCTGATACCTGTCACATGTACGTATCCAAATTTGAAAATTATGTTCTTTTATTCTTTTGTTTTTCCGCCAAAAGAATCAATATTTGATAGTTTGTACCCGTAATTGATTAGCAAAGCAATACAGCAATATCATTAGAATAAATGACAGCCCTCACTTTACTTTCTGCACCAGCAGGCCTGTTTTGTGCTATTAAAATAGAAGCAAAATAAAGCAAAACTTAGTTTTAGGCTGACCTGTGTTTCATGTTAAATCTTCTTGATGTAAAGATGTAATTAATGAACTAGTGATGCCATTGTCATTTGACCATGAAATAATTTATTTGTATGGTTTAATTTATAGCATACAATCAGCTTGATGAGAACAAGATGTACTTCAAAGGGGAAAAGTTCAGTTAACCATAAACATCAGATTGGTCAATTTAATTGTGATGTAACACTTGAAAGGTATGTGGTTAGTCCAGGAATGTTGGTAGATGGTGTGCACTTAATTAAAAATCCCAGAGACTATCTATCAAAAAAAATAAATAGAAAGATTTTTTTAGGTTGGGGATGTTGCTTTTGTTATCTGTAGTAGGTAAGAAACTTTATTGGGAAATTGTATTAAAATAAGGAATTGAAAACTATTGAAAATATCAGTTTTCTGGACCATTGCATGCTAGCACTGCATTTTCATATGTAGATTTTATTATGGTATGATGCATGTCATCCATCTATCTGATTATATGTCTGTCTGTTAGCAGTTTCTGGTGAGGATAACATTTCCTTTCTTACTCATCTGTTTCTTTTTTCATACTTGTACCTGTCTGTCTATCTGATTTAATTTTAGTTTACTGCTGCGGTTGTCCAAGATGCTGGGGTAGGCACCCGGCGGCTAGAGTGTCTTACACCAGCTCTCCATGCAACTCTGTTCAGCGGATTGCACACATCAGGTCACTCTTGACACATTCTGTCCATATCGTTCTTGGTCTTCTCTGACCTCTGCAGCCAAAAATTGCTAGGCCAGTTATCGTAATGATATACGAAGTGGCTCTTTCTGCATGTCCATACCAGCTTAGTCACTGTGAGTGTTACGATGGACATTTGTAACCTCTTAATTCTTTGCTTCCCATGTAGTTTGGCCAAAAAGTCTTGAACTCGAATTCTGACACCCAGACATGTGATCTTTCCCGATTTCCCCGGGAGACTCCAGATATCAAGGGTCTGTCTCACCCCTCACGCTGAGCACACCTATTCTCCAGCTTTCATGTCCCAGACAGACTTACTCTCACTCCTCCTAAAGACTGCCCCAGACAGTAGCTACCAGCTGATCATTTGATTACGCAATATAACCTACTGCTAGTGACCAGCACCTCTGCGTGTATGTGTGCAGCTAATCAGAACAGATCACTGCCCATCATTGAGCATACGCATACCGAGTGTTCATTGGTCAAGACGTTAATTTTGTTCTCCGCCTACTGGTGTAAGAAGGCAACCGTCACAAACTGTATTCCCTTGATTGACAATATAACAACACCATTTAGTAGACGGCAGAGATCATGCCCAATCAGTGTCACATGTTCATGTTCTGTTTTCTAACACAACACTTATCTTGAAAATGGAAGCAATGCATAACGCACGTGTCGACACATACATTGGATTGAGCTTCGAAATTTTAAATATTCAGTAACCTGTTTATAGGGTGCTGTGAGAACTATTCTGTATTTACCCAACGAAGCTCAGGATAAAAAGATTTTTGTTCTAATTGAGTCAAGGAACTAATTTCCAGCATTATTACTGCGCTTGACAAACCTCCCGACTGCAAAAAAAGTTTGATATTCGTTTACTTCAGTACTCTAAATACACTACATAAATCAAGTAAATATGTAGAAAAATGAATATGCATGCACTTGAATTCAGACAGCTAACATGACAGAATAATTCAAAAAACATTTACCAACTGACCTGCGTACATGCCATACAAACAAAAAACAAACTAATGCTAATTATATGTGTGTCGTCATCGCATCTTGGCACAATTTTGTCAGCAGATTACAGCATTTGTTGAAACTGATGTGCTCTTGTGTACTCATAAAACTTACACACACCACAGATCCAATGCATCATAATTTGCATGGATAATTTATAGTGATATGTATTTGTGCATGGAGTTGACAAAAATCAGACCAAATTATTCCTTTTGGAGTTATTGGCCTTTGCTATTATTCTTGTGTGGGCAACTCTTCCCTTATTATTCTTCTCAAATTCATCGTTCTTGTATATTTGACAGAATTTAGTGTTTTATTGTGCATAGAGCTGAAATAAAGTACATTTCATTTGTTTATGCCAGAGTTATGGCCCATTGCTTTCTCTCACAGCGACACCTTGTGTGGATAATGCCCCTTTATTTCTCAGAAGAATTTCTTCACAGATGAATCAAATTAATTTGCACTCCCTGTTTCATTTACAGGCATATTATGCTCTTTTTGCTAAAAAATATTGTGCACTATGTAGGTCTACTCATGCCATTTCATGGGTGGAAAGTATTCTTTTACCAATTAGAACCCTGAAGTCACAAGAAAAGTCTCATGTAATTGTGTATAACATTAATCTCAAATTTACAAAATATTTTTTTTCAGGAAAACTGAAGAAGAATTTGCAAGTCAATTTAATTCAAGCCCTGAAGAATGCAATCAAATTAATAACATCTTTATTAAGAACTTCTTTCCATAATTAGAAGACAAAGTTTATTGATATGTAAATAAACATCACCTTTGCCATTGTCATCAAAATACCAGCAGCTCGTATTTTTGTATTTATTTAGAAATTACTTTGTCATAAAACATGGAGAACTCAAATAACACAGAATAAAGCCCCCAAAATGAAGTCAAACAGTATCGGCATTACCACATCATTTGTGACTGACGCCTCATTGCTCTTTTGTGGCGTTGAATTTGAACAGTGAAGTAAACTCTTTGTAATCATATACTACAACTGTTTTGTTATCCTACGATTAAGACATGAATTTAAGGCCATTATTAGCTTCTGGAATTTAATATCAAGTCAAATGAGGCACTGCGGGGATGTCTTCAGGCAATGTCGAGGTTGTATTTCGAGGTTGTGTTTCGCTATAAACTGTCTGTAAAGTGTGGATCATTTTTGTGAAATGACTAGACTTAAATTGTTGTAATTGATTTGTTTTTCATTCACATTCAGTGACAGTTTTTAAAGGGTGCTTCTTCAAAACTAGAAGAATTAACTTTCCCTTTGTGTACATGCCAGTGTAATATTTTGGCATATTACCTTGTGGTTGAATGTAGATGTACATATGGTACTGTTGTTGGAAGTCAGAAATAATATATATATATATGTATGATCAGGTCACTTTTTTGTCCAATGTTAAGCTGTTTTTGGGTCATATTCTCAAAAGAAGAAATATACTTTATTCCCATTTTTACAGAAAATTTCCCAACTGGAACAAATAGCATTCACTGGTCTTAATCTAAGTAAATAAATTTAAAAAAAACATATTTTGTAAAACCTGAGACTTGTATATTTGTAATATTTGTATGCAGACATGAAGAAAATATCGTTCTTCATTTTTTTTTTTTTTTTTTTTTTCGTCACATTCACATTGTCACACTTGTGCTGTTTTTCCAATTTTGTCTTGTGACAACCTCCCTGGTGATATGCTTTTGAGAAGAGTTTATAAGTTGTTGGCATACTTTCTTATAACTTATATGTATGTCTGCAATAACCTGAAGTCTCTATTCTGTAACTGATTCTAAATGCGTCTTACACATCAAGACTAATATATATATTTTGTTAAAGAGTTAAACTGCAGTTTCATTCGGCAAATATCAAAGTAAAAGACACAATTTTATATAAGGGTAGTTCCATGACTGGTTGGCAGGGTGTCAGGATAATGTGACTGGGCGTGGTATCATGCATGCTTGCACAGTGAAGGAAGCACTTTATCTGCTTCAAGTAGATGGACACTGTCTCTAGATAACTGAAATACTGTTGGTGGGACAATAAACCCAACAAACAAACGGCAGGGTAGGTCTGGAGGTTGAACACAAGACCCTCTAATCTGAACTCCAATCATTTAATTACTGAACTTAACATATGCTACTACTGAACCTGGAATCACAGTTGATAGAGTATCGACTCCAGGTACTACAGGCCTAAGGTTTGATCCCCTGACTTGACGTACCAAAGCTATTAAAGAATGGTAGTGTTAAAGCTCCCTTGCCTACATTTAAGCGAATGTAAGGGTAACTTAATTACATGTTGGCCTGGTGTCAGGGTAATGTGCCTGGGCATAGTATCATGCCAGGTTTTCACGGCATGCGATACATACTAAAGGCAGCACTATATCTGCTTCAAACATACATAGTCTCCAGATAACTGAAATACTATGATAAACCCAATAAACAGATTCTTCTATGTGTTCTGCTTCAAATGAACACTGTCCATCGATACCTGACTTCTTTCTGTGTAAATTTATAAACACACAACCAAATGGCAAAGCTACCTTTAAAACTGTCCACTGTCTAAAGACAGCTGACAGGCTTTTGTAATAATGACTTGATAAGGTGCCTGATCTGACGTTTTGTGTGAAATCAGATAGTACAGATTTCATTTCGCTAAGGTTAATACAGGGATAAGCTACGATTTCATGTTGTCGATGGCAGGCTAGATAAAGGAACAGCAATTATTGGACAGAAAAGATTATCTCCTATTATGATATTTTGTATACCCAAGTTGACAGTAATAATGACACTTTGATAGTGAAATTACTGTCTAGTATTGAACTTTTTTTCAGCTTTTTGGTAAAATTGTTTATAAATATTTGTAAGGAGTGCTTTTCTTTTGGGTTAATATTGTGTAAATAGTGTTTTTTTGTAATTTGTTAAATTGCTTATAGTTTTCATATAGTTTTGCAGTGGCTGGATAGGGATCTAAGTCAAAAGCTAAATCACTTATTATCTAGTTGACTTACCTTTGTTTTTTCAGTATCTTGTTCAGACCAGGCAGATAGTGACGCTTCAGGTGCTTTATTGGGATCTGCCCTATTTGCTTGGGGTAATAATCCATTTGGTGACCTAAAGTATGAGACGGGCGCTTGAGGTCAAGATGTTAAGAGTCGCTGACCTTTAACTCTTCATCCCCTCGCTGTCAGGGTTCGAGTCCTGTTTGGGGTGAAGGACTTCCCGCTAATCTGGGGTGTGCCAGTGGTTATACCCAGTCATTTGTTGGTTTATAGGTACTTGGTGATGGGGAAAATGTGCATAGGTAGAAAAGTCATAAGGATTCCTGTGGCGCAGTGATAGAGTCACCAACTTGTCTAACTCCTCTGACTGCTAAACCTCTCACTGATAGTGTGTCCCATTCCGGGGTGAAGGATTAAATGTGAGAAAGTCTTCCAGCTGACTTGGGGGTGTGCCAGTGGTTCTACCCAGACATTTGTTAGGTGTCTTCCTCCACTAAAATAGCTGGATGTTGCTATAGAAATATTTTGTAATAAAGTTTGGGTATTTGTTTGGCTATTTTTGCATTGTTTTGATTTTGCTGATTTGCTTTAATTAGATTGGAAACAAACATTGATCTTAAACAAAGGTTAACATCCTTGCAATAAAAGTAAGTCCCCAGGTATTAAGCTGTCATAAAGTGATTTATTCAGATTTTATTTCACAGAATTGAACAGGACTTTGTCTGTCTGTCTGTCTGTCCATCTATCTATCATTCCATCTTTCTGCCTATTCATCATATTTATGTCAAGAGCTGAAAAAAGTATACACATCTTGATGTCGAACTTTGAGGTTGGATATATGCATAAAAGTATAGTACACAAAAACCATAACTCTTCCTTCATTATTTTTGTTATCTCCCTTAGTATTTTTCTTTTTCAGAAAATAACATGAAAACTACACTTTTGATTCAATTCATACATGGTATATAGGTACTTGGCAATGGGAAGATGTGCATAGGTAAAAAATCGTAAGGATGCCTGTGGCGCAATGATAGAGTCGCCTTCTTAGTAACTCCTCTGACTGCTTAGCCTCTCACCGGTAGTGTGTCCCATTTTGAGGTGAATTATTTAATGTGGGAAGGTCTTCCAGCTGACTTGTGGTGTGCCAGTGTTTCTACCCAGACAATTGTCTTTGATCTTCCTCCAGCATATAGCTGGACATCACTATAATGATCATAATTGTATTTAAAAAACAAACAAAACAAAATTCAAAACAGAACCTTCAGTATTTTTTGCTAACTCTCTTAGTTTATTTTTCTGAATTTATTTTTCTTGTTTTTTGTGGGTTTTTTTTATATATTTTAAAAAAAAAAATTTTTTTTTAATAGTGCACAAGCACCATAACTCAGTTTTTTGACTGGCTAATGTTCCTGTGTTCTAAATTCACTTTAGGAAGCATAGCCCAGTTCTGCGGTTACTTCCAAGGAAAGGATACAAAGATAACGTAATGCCTTGTGCACTATGTTAAACTGCTGGAGAAAAAAATCAGGTAATTTTATTGGAACATACGAGATGATGCATTCTACACATGGAAAAACCTGTATCTTATAAAACCCTTCTCGAAAATACTTACCTATCCTTGTACTTTTATAACTTAATTTCTTGTGTTTTTTTTGTTCCAGAGTTTACAAAAACCTTACCCACAATTCAAATGTAAACACCTTCCCTTGAGAAATCTATTGTATCTTCTATTACCCAATTTTTCTTTTTTTACTTTCTACAATTTTCTTTCCCTTCTGTCGGGATTACTCAATGGTGCTATAGGTTAAATTTTGAAAACACAGGAAATTGAAATTTGTCACCCCCTGAAATGATTGTGTTTGGCAATGTTTGCTGGTTTTATGTGGGTTTACATTCTGATATTATATGCACTGTTTGATTTCTATTAGGCATTTCTGCAAGTTGTTTCAAAGGCAGTGTTATTTTCAGATATACCTGTGCCTTGTCCCAAGAGGAATGTTTTCTTATCCACTTTATTATTGACAAGACCAATGTTTGATTTGTTTGTGCAACTTAATGAAATTTCAGCAGTAGTATTAATAAGCTGATATGTGCAAACATATGTCTTAACTTAATACGGTTACTGTCATTGTTAAAGACTTGTGCCACTGGCATAAATTTTAAGAACTTTAAGCAAATAAATGTATGAAAATCGGCTGATTGTATGAAGTTTATAACAAAGGAAAGGCAATGCATACATGTTGAATCTTAAAGGTAGTATCCAACAGTTTGTATATAATCTGCATGTAACAATATCTTTCTACTGTTTTGTGCAATTTGTGCATGATTCCTACATAACCATTGTACTTTAATCTAAGTAAATATGGCTTTAAAAACAAGTTACATTGCTAGAGAGTACAAATTGTAAAAAACACACTCTTAATGTTCATTCTTTCCAAATCTATAAATGAGCACGATAGTGATCTCTGCTAAAAACAGATATCATCGGAACAGACTACCTGGATGACGCTATAACATAATCTTGACAGTAAGTTGTCATTTGGTTTTCTTAGTTTAAAAATAGCCATCACTTTAGCATGGTTCAGATTGCACGGGCAAAAGGAGGTTTATGTTTGGCTGTCCACACAAGTGAACAGCATTTTGCAGGATTTTTTCAGGTAACAATGGTTAAATCTTTGGTCCAAACTGTCGGATACCATCTTTAAGACATACACAATAAGCCTGTTTTTTAGTGATTTCCTGCCAGGCATATTATTTTTACATGGAACATGCACACATTTTACATGGAACTTGCACACATTTTTTTGTCTTCAGTTTAAATCTTTTTGTATCTTCTGTTTTTTTTTCAAATTTAAAAATGTCCTGTCTGTTACAGATTAAACTTTGGTTCGATTTAAAAAGACAACTTAATGAATAATAATTTAATTAATAATGGGGGGGGGGGGGGGGGGGGGGGGGGTAAGCCTGAAGTGAAAATTTGTATATTGATGATGACCCAAGAAGCATCGAAACTAGTTGATCAATAAAACAGTTTATTTAAGCCGATGTTGGTCGTTAGTTCAACTTACGTATTTCTTTATTAATTTTATTATTGTTTATATGTTAAAATTTGTGTCAGTGACTACTTGTATCCCGGTATAATTCATTCTTAAACTTTTAAAATCTCCTAAAAAATAGGAGCAGAATTTTATTTCAGATACATTCACTGTCAAACAGCAGACTTAATAAATATGTATATATATTTGTGTAAATATGTGTATCGTTTTAGTCAGTTTAAACATATGTCAAAAAAGCGTTTAGAATTTTATGCACATCTGGCACGATTACTCACTTATTTAAATAAATTTTGACAATAAAGAGATCAGCAGAGTCAATAGATACTGAATGCTATAAAATGACACTGTTGTCCCAATATTTGTATTTTTGCTAGCTTTTGTCCCCCCTTACAAAGATCTGGTAAACAAATGTAGACAAACATGTATCAATCTTTTATTCTATCATAATGTGTACAAATAACAGGGTTGAGATTCAAACACTGTCAAACCAAACAAAAAGCTTTAAAATGTAGCACTAAAGAAATGATATTTTTCATTTATCATCTATAATAAAAAAAATGTGTCATATTATTTTAGAAAGATGAAAGCAATCCCTGCAAAATAAAAAAAAATCAGCTTTTGTCAATTGTGACAACACTTATCGAATACCTAAACAAATAAGAAAGGAGTCTATCCTAAACAGCAGTTTACGGGGTTATGGAAGTAATGGATACAAAATTAAATTATACAACCAATCAAAATCAATCTTGGCCAATTAAACAGAGTTCCAGGGCTCATGTATGTTAGCAAATAGAGCTCATTGTGATTGTAGGAATGGTGTTATTTGATTTGCGACAAAGGATAACAAAAAACTTTTAAAAGGCATCCAATGCTAAGAGGTTGTGTCCTCAGTTCTGGGCCATGTCAGTTCAAGTCCCAGCTACTCCTTTAATGCAAAGCTGTTTTTTGCTGGAAACATGGTTCACCCCATTGATGTAAAACATAACCCACCCTAGTGGTGTTTCCAGCACGCGAAAAGTTGAACAAGAAGTCGTTGATGTGAAGTATCAAAGGCGACACAAGAAGTGGAAGAGGTAAACTTGACATATTTGACATTTGAAAAGTAATGTTTTTAACTCTTGAGCAAAAGTATGTATGACATTTTTTCCTGAGACCATGGATTGGTTTAAAACAAAATAAAAAGCAAAACTTGACACCATATAATAGGTTTTCCAAGATGAAAAAAAGTTTCAAAAAGGTTATATCGACTATATATCTAAAGTGTACAAGCAAAAATTGCACATGTGCAGAAGCCTGACATCACACAAAAAGTTATTAATAGTAATTTTCTTCAGAATAGTACTTTTTATTTTCTTTCTCAGTATCTTATTGTTTATTTTCAAAGTTATTTTGAAAGTTACAGCCACACAAAAATAAAGATGAAAATGAATAAATTAAATAGAACGCCGTTTACCGAATTAGGACCCGTATTTTATCTGGTTAAGAAAGCTTGCAAAAAAACTTTCCCCACGAGCAAATTTCAGTGAGCATTCCATATATAGGCGATGCGCTCCAATGCATCGCCAATAACAAAATTAATAAAATAAGAAATCATTGCAGAAGAAAAATGTTTCATTGCACTGTCTTCTAATTCTATTGTTACGTTTCATTATAAAAAGTGCAATATTTTATTGCCTCATTACAGTGAATATTGCAAATATGTTTGATAATTGTTGAAATCAATAAATTTCTTTTTAAACACATTTGGCAAAAAGTCCACTTTATTGACATGTCATACCAGTTAAAACATTGAATACAAATGCAGAGTGCAACAATATATTGACATGTCATACTAGTATAATCTTTAGTGAAAATGTCAAGTGGACTTTATTTACTAATGGGATGAAATGCAGAATCATGACTTGTTGAATAAAGCTTAAGGTTGCTTATAGAACCGGGAAAACTTTTCCGGAGATGAATAAATCTACTGTTTTTTTACATCACAGTGACCAATTATTGTCACAATAGTGACATCCAGATATATTGGTGAAGGAACACCCCAGGCAAATGTCTGTGTAGAGCCACCCGTGTACAGCAGGTGTGCTGGTAGACCTTATCACATTTAGACTCGAAACCCATGCGGTGAGAGGTTTAGCAGTCAGAGAAGTTAAAAATTGGCATAGCGGACCTGGTAGCATAATCTATAGAGTATTGATACCACGTACGGGAGGCCCTTGGTTTGATCCTCAGTCATTAAAAATTGTGCTAACGCTTAAGCAAATATAAGGGCAGTTCCACAACTGTTTGGCCCGGTGTCAGGATAATGTGACTGGGTTTGGTATCATGCTAGGTGTTCAGGGCATGTATACAGTGAAGGCAGCACTATATCTGCTTCAAGTGGACACCATCTCCATGTAACTGAAATACTATTGGTGGGATAAAAATTCCAATAAACAAACAATATATTGGCATCTCTACCACTATGTCACGGCACCCCTCTGTGACAAGAGTTGTTTGTCAGAAGATTGTTTCATTCCTTTGTTCCTCTCCCTTTGCAATGATCATATCCCCAATTATTCTTAATAGATCAATACATGATTTTTATTTTGACCTTTAGAGAAAATGCATAAAATAAACAAACAGCTAAATATCTTCTCTTTTTTGCATTTTAAAGATGTATGTCTAAAAATACAACAACCATGCAGTGAAATGCCCCCAGCAGCAACTCCCTTACAACAGCCGCCAAATGTAGACTCTTGAATGCAATTGACATGTAAAAAAATCAATGAGCATTAAAATGCAATAAAGTGCTATGTAATGACAATATTCATTAATAAAGATGTTGTATTAAAATGCAAAAAAAAAAACCCACTAAAATGTATTATTTTTGATGAATATTGAAAATGTATTATTTAAAATAGCATGCTTTTTAGAAGTGGAAATGATAAGTGCATTTTATTGACATCAGTGGTCAGACTGCAATAAATTGATTGACATGTGTTGCAGGTTTAAAGTGTAACTGTAATGTGCAATTTTTACGGACTGTAAGCCTTACAAGTCGTGCAGGTTAAAACACTAAGTGTAACTACAGCATGCAACCTTGACAAACCGTAAGCCTGACATGTGGTTTAATTTAAAACAAAAACAAAAAACAACAACAAACCTTTAAGTTGGTAAAATGCAACAAAAACGCTGATAAAAAAACTTGCAATATTGACAAGTGGAATAAATTCTGCAGGTTAAAATATTTAAATAGACATGTAACACATGAGATTTATTAGTAAGATGCATAAGATGTAAGAAACTGACATTTTGCACAAGTATAACAAGTCAGTAAAATTTCAACATGCTTTACTAACAAACAAAAAAAGAAGCCATATTGTTGTATTGACATGACATGTCAAGCTAAAACTACCTATACAACCAAACGACACTCTGTTCAAAAACCGGTAATCCTGCTGGTTGACCATGGAGAGATGTTTGTCGGAGGATTGTTTCCATTCCATTGTCCCTCTCCCATCCCCCGAACACAGCTGCAACAATCCTACCCCACGTTTGTTTAACTTTAACAACTAGTCAATAAGACTTCATAGAAAGCGAACTATTTACAAAACGGAGGTACACACCACTATAGTGAATGCTATAATAGTGACAACTCAAGGTATATTGATCACTGCTGTGCAGTACTTTCTTGTGAAATGTTTCCATTATAAATTTGCAAGTTGGTACTTAATCAAAATCTCAACTGGGGGACTAAAGATTGAGTTTTGAATCGTTCTGGACTACCATCGTTCATCTTGCATGTCTAAAACTGGGTTTGCAAGGGATTGTATTTTTTGTTTTAATCTATACAAGGTTTAACAGTTTAGTCTAGTGGGAACTTTCACAACAGTTGCAAAGTTTTTTAATGGGGGTATACAGAAACCTCCCAAAATTACTTGTGGTGTTTATTACTGTTATGAAGTGAAAGTTGAGTGGTGTCTATATTTGAAGTACAGATTATAGATAATCTCCTGTGTTTATTCAGTGAGGATTAAGTGGATTGATGTCTCGTTTTAAAGGCTTCAAGATCTGATAGGTGAGTTCAATTAACTTGGAACAGTTGGAAGATTATTACATTTTGTCGATGGGCTTGATGTAACTGACTTACCTGATTTATTTTAATTGGTTTTGTATTTTTATCCATCAGAAGCTTTGTTTGAATATTAAAAGAGATACACACAAAAGAAAAGAGTTTAATGTTGGGACATTCCTGCTTGTTTTGCTGCATTTTGAGTGGATTTACATAGACATTGTTTTAGTGCCTTTTTTGTACTAAAAATCATTCCAAACTGCTTTATGCTTCTATTGATTGGGTCCAATAATTATTTTTAAACCAAAAATGCATTCTGTTTAAAATAAGAATAAGCTTAAGTAAGCTGTTCTTTCTATGTACTTAAATGGAAAGCATACTGTAACTATATTGTTATATGCATACTGGTAAGTTTAAACTATCATTTTAAAGATTTATAATTAAAAAAAAAAATAATAATAAAATACAAGAATTAGCATTAATAATTATTAATCAGTCAATTGGCACAATTTGAGGTCATCAATAATCATACGTTTGAATTAACTTAAGTTTCAAAGTAAATTGCTTTAATGTTGTTGTTTTTTAGCAATATGCAGTTATAATAAAGAATAATATATATATATATATATGAACATATTGTCTTGCAATATCATCAGAATTCAGATCATTTATAATGATGCATTTGCACTTCATATTTAAATTTGATGAAGTGAGACAGGCTGATGGTGACTAGAAAGTTTTGAAGCAAAAGTGTTTCATTTTCATTGGAGCACTGAGCTGCTAATAGGCCCTAGATTATGACAAAGACCAAAGACATTTCATTACTGAAAATATTCCGTAATTAACTCAAAACATTCATTTTTTTCCCTTAATCTCAATAAAAATTGCATTGTCAGGAACTGCATATTAGTGACGAGCTTATAACCTCATCAGGGGCATGAGAGTCCGTTGACGGAACTGTTGGCTTAATTAGAAAAGGATTTACTCGTAAATTAATAGCTCCTCGCAGAGATCCCTTGAAGCTGGTGCCCTGTAAGCTGTCATGTGTCAAATTGGTTCCTTTGAGCCCCCTTGTGGCGTGATGGGCCACGTCCTGTAACCCTTTAGATGGGCAAATCCTCGTCACCAGTCTTCCTTACACGGGAACGAGATTTGAACAAGTATTTGATACGTGGCTACTTGATAAGTGACTGGTTCAAGGGAATTTTTAACGGAGTTAAATTACTATATGTCACTCAGCAAGAAAAAAACTTTAAAACTTTGCAGTTGGTGTGCATCTGTTTTATGTATTTCATCTGAATAACACCTTGTATGTTGCTGCCTTTAGTGTAATATCATTCCGGTCTTGTCTTCTGTCTTTGCTACATCAATGCGTGAGGGTGCCTTAGCATAAGGGTAAAGTTGCTCACTTGTAACTTCTGGTGGTAGTGTGGGAGTCCCATTTTGGGGTGAAGGACATGATTTGGGAAGGTCTTCCAGCTGACTTGCAGGTGGTTAGTTTAAACCTATTTATTTATAAATCGATTGGGAAACAAGTTCTTACATTAATCCCTCTCGACTGTCAACTTCCTGGGTAGAACCAGTACTCAGGTACTGAAAACATGGAGCAATGTGCAGTAAATAGTCTTGCTCAAGGACTAACATCACATGGTCAGTTTCGGGGTTCGAACCCGGGACCCTCCGATCCGGAGTCCAACGTCTTGAGCACAAGACCACAAATGCTCGGGTGGTTTTATACAGACATTTTATCATTCTTTCTCCAAGCAAATAGCTGGACGTTGCTCATAATTGGTTACTGCATTGTACTACAAAGAATTACATTAGTGCATGTCCACTGGCTAGCGACTGGTACATTGGAATTTTATGAGAGTCAAGTTGTTGGCTGTCGGTCTGCAGACATACAAAAACTATTCTTTTTTTTACTTTATATCTTTGGTGTGGATGTTTTGTTTTTGCTTGTTGTATGTAATTAATAAAATGCTGCCTTCATACAGTTTTAACTGTAATTTCATGCATTGAGGTACATGTCCACAATCAATATTGAAAACTGAGTTACGTATTATATCCTTATTTATATTTTTTATGAGTGAAATCCGGGAAAATGTGTAAGGCAAATCATTGGAAATTTTTTATTCAAGGTTAGGCAATTCATTACCCAAGGTTAGGCAGTTCTTTGCAATTTATTTTATCCAAGGTTAGGCAAGACATTGGAAATTCCTTTATCCAAGGTTAGGCAAGTTATTGGAGATTCCTTTATCCAAGGTTAGGCAAGTCATTGGAAATTCCTTTATCAAAGGTTAGGCAAGTTATTGGAGATTCCTTTATCCAAGGTTAGGCAAGTCATTGGAAATTCCTTTATTCAAGGTTATTGAGGTATTTATGGAGTAACATTACTAGCAAGTGAACAACCCGTACAAAGATTCAGTTCGGTTTATTAATTTTTATTTTAATTAAACAGTCATTCACTACAAAGATGGTAATTGTGTAAATGATAGGAAAAACAGTATGCGTTTGGTTTCTCTTACAGTTTTTTTTACAAAAAATGGGGCCTCCTTAAAGCATTATATGGGCGCCCGTGGCGTAGTGGTATAGTCGCTGATTTGTAACTCCTCTGGCTGCTCAGCCTCTCATCGTGTGGGTTCAAGTCCCATGCTGGGCCGAGGACTTAATGTGACAAGGTCTTCTGACTTGCAGTGAGCCGGTGGTTCTACCCAGACATTTTGTCTGAGGTCTTTTTCTACCAAAAAACTGGATGTTGCTATAATGATCATAATTGATCTTTGCAATGTATCTTAAAAATCAAAACGAAATAATTAAGCATTATATAAGGTTGTTCCACTGTAAAAGATAAAATTCTCTGGCAACAATTTAGTCATGTGGTTAAAATTCTAGGAAGACAATGATTTAAAGTTTTACAAAAAAAATCATGGTGTTGCATCCTTCACTTTTAAAACAAATATACATACCCTGATAAAGCTGTCATTTTGTAGCATAACAAAGATTTCAAACTTTTACTAACATAACATTAATGGCATGTAGTTGTCACGTTTGTAAACCCTTATCATGCCACATTTTTTACTTAGCAAGACAAAATCTTAGATATTTGCTTATAAATCTTCATGCCAAGTTATTTTTCTTGTTACAAAAGACATTGTAACACATAGTGTAGATCCAGGTATGTCAGCTCCCAGTGGCAACTGGCTGATTTCAGTTTGGATGTTCACTATTTTATTAAAGGGGGTATCTGACAGTTTGTCTACATCAAATACAATTACCAAAAGCTTACCATCGGCAGCAATAGCTCAAGTGTGAGAGTGTCGGCTTGCAGATCTGGAGGTCACGGGTTCAAACCCCGACTGGGTCAAACCAAAGACTCGGCATCAGTATAATGGCCGGGTTCAGTCCCTTGGCATCTCATAAGTACCCCTGTGCTATAAGGATAGAAATGTCACTGCACAGGTCTTGCAAAATGCTGTTCATTGATGACAAAGATCTGTGTGAACAATCAAGGACAAATTCACACTAGCCATTGCAAACAGGTGTTTTTATATTCAAGCCACGCTGCAGAGATAGCTTTTTTTAAACTGAGAAAACTATGTGACCACTTTTATATAGTCATCCGGGTAATCTGCTCTGACGTGGATATCTATTTTTAGCAGTATCCACTATCACGTTTTTTATAGAGTAAGAATGACTGAACATTTAGGGCATTTTCTTCGTGATTAGTACTGTCAAACAATAAAGTTAGTGTTCAAAGTTGTCTTTTTAACTACTAACATATGAATTTGTGCAAAAAGTATGACCAAACTTCCCAAAGCAATGGTTAGATATTGGTACGTGTATTTAATATAGGCAAACAGTCGGATACCACCTTTAAGCCAGATGAAGTTATAAGCAGGTATAGAGATACATTCTGTCTTGTAGGACCACCTCAGCTAGCTGAAGTGTTTGTTTTGTTATGGATTGATTGATTTAATTGTCCTTATCCTCATTCATAAAGTCTAGTCTGGTGGAATATTTGTCAGTGTGGAGCAGTTTCTCCATGTCATTGTGCCACTTAAAGATTATATCAACTATGTGCAGTTAATCATTGAGTCGTTTTATTCAAGATTTAAAAAAAATGCATGTGTTCTTGTAAGGTGTACTATTTGTGTGTTCTTGTATGGTGTACTATTTATGTGTTCTTGTAAGGTGTAATGTTTATGTGTTCTTGTAAGGTGTACTATTTACGTGTTCTTGTAAGGTGTACTACTTACGTGTTCTTGTAAGGTGTACTTTTTTTTGTTCTTGTAAGGTTTACTATTTATGTGTTCTTGTAAGGTGTACTACTTCTGTTCTTGTAAGGTGTACTATTTGTGTTCTTGTAAGGTGTACTATTTGTGTAATCTTGTAAGGTGTACTATTTATGTGTGCTTGTAAGGTGTACTATTAACGTGTTCTTGTAAGGTGTACTATTTATGTGTTCTTGTAAGGTGTACTATTTATGTGTTCTTGTAAGGTGTTCTATTTATGTGTTCTTGTAAGATGTACTGTTTTAGATATCACATTGAGTTGTTAAATTAAAAGATTAAGATAACCTTGTTCAGAAGAATTGTACAAGTTTTAGGATAGTATTTTTATAAAGCCCCAGTTGATTAAAGGTACATCTAACTACGCAGCAGCTGAAGGTTGGCTCAGTCTCCTTAGTAACTTGTTAAGTTTATAACCACTGTGCGACGGCATCAGTTGCATAAGCTAGGCTTATTTATTTGTACCAGGACTCCATGGCCAGATGTAATGACAATCTTTAGGGAAGAGTCAACTTGATTTGTTTAATCTATGCTATCAAGGTTAAGGCAGCACTATATACCAGCAAAAAGCTAAAATAAAACAAAGTACTTGTATGTATTACTAAAAAATATTCTTTGGACCTGTTTTGCAAAGAAACTTTATACAGACAGTTGCTTGATACGGACATTCACTTGCTACACTCTGTCAGAAACAAACAAGATGGTCTGCAATGTTTAATGGCTTTTGTAAAATCTTGCGAAATATGTAAGAATTTGATCATTTAGGCCTCCTCATGAAAGATGATAGAGTTACAACTTCTGATGAAGAAAATTGGCTTGATACAACCAGTCACTGAACAGAGTGTTCCTTGAAGCTGATGCTGTTTAACATCTGATAATCTAGGGAAAGCTATATTGACTGCTCGATGATTGATGACCTCTGTCAGATTACAGTTTGATCCAGTCATAGCTACATGTCTGCCTTGTTATTGAACCCCCGTTTTGAATCCTATCTTTCATAGGGGCCCCATGTTTACATGGGTACCATCTCTTCATCCTTTAAGGTCTTTGTAGCAAAGATTTTGTCTTAGTTTCATGGGCAGTCCAATTGACCCCTTTTTGATCCTTACAGGTAGCTTTTACATTGGGGCAATATTTTACAAGGAAGATGGCCCCCTACTTTCATTCTCCTGAGCCATCTGGTGATAGAATTTTTTATTGAACAATAGATGTCACATAGTATGATACAACCAAAAAAGAGCTGTATATTGTTACTTCTAGCCTCTCAGCAAGTGGGTTTGATCCCCAGTTGGGTCAGATAATTTCATTTCAAGAGGGTCTTCCATTTGAATTGTGTTGTATTGGGTGGTTCTACTCAGATATTTGTCAAAGGGCCTCCTTCCACAAAAAAACGGATGTGGCAATACTGATGAAAGAAGGTCCCCTGATATATTTATGGGTAGATCCATTGCTACCCAACTGGTCAGTTGAAAGTCCACACATGACATGAAAGTCTTAGGATGGCCATGGGCATCTATACTGGCCTTATGTTCCATCTTGTTTGTAGTAACTGGGTGGATCATTTGTAGTTTGTGTGAAGTGGAAAAATGATAAATCCACACATTGAAGTTTGAAAATGAGTGTTTGTGGTGGTGTGACCGACTTGTAACATCTTATCCCCTCAATTGTTTTGTGTCCTGGTCAGGTCCTAGACTTTCATGTGGGGATGTCTACTAACTGACCTGTGGAGTGCTGAAGGATCTACCCAGACCTGTGTCTGTTGTCTTCCTCCACAAATAATTAGCTGAAGTAGTCATTATGATTATAAATGTATTGATGCCATATGATGTAACAAAAAACAAAACGTAAAAGTTTTCACCCAGCTTAAGCTCAGTCTGTGCAGTGAGAGACTAAGAAGTCGTAAATAAGAACTACATTTATCACATACCCTTTCGCACGAGCGTGAGGTAACACTCATGCGTTATTTTTGGTAACTCACTAGTTAATTATCTAAGTGTGACATCATCATCCTAGTGTGACATCATTAAGTATGTGTTGTGTATATGCCATTTCCTGATCACTTTGTTGTCACCTGCATGTTGTTGTACAATTTCATTTAAATTAATAAAAAAATAGCATTTTAGTCATGTTATAAACAAATCTGTTCCCTCTTTCCGGAAAATGGTCGAATTAAGAGTGGAACTATGTTTTGCGTGGATTCTCCCAAATCGAATTACACATGTAAAGGCTGAAGGTTCATACAATAAAAAGTTCATACAATAAAAAGATGATGCTTTGTAAACAAGAAACAGCTGCGGGTTTGGTTATGTGATAAAGAGAATCTAAATTCGTGTTCATTATTTGCTGCAAATATTAAACTCGTCTAAAATGATACGAAACTCGGCAGAGCCTTTTTTCGTATCATTTCATCCAACTCGTTTAATATGTTCAGTATCTAATGAACACCCGTATCAGATCCTCTATATTCTTTGCCATTCGCACACCATTGTCATCTGCATTAAGGTAATGGCTGTAGCATTTTGATGCTCATGTTTTCCATCTTCAAAAGTCTTCCACCATTACTTAAAAAATTATATTTTTTATGTTGTTTTTTTTGTAGTATGTACTTTTCATCTAAGCAGTGGACTCAAGCTATGGAGTTTTCACTGTTAAGAATAACAAAATTCTTAAATTGTACTTTCCATTTGATCTTATTGCAATATATAGACGCTTTGATATGTTTATCTTCTTGTATGCTATGTCTGACAGTTGGTCACTATCAAATAATCCATTAATCAAAAGTCTACCCAAACAGTATTTTGTGAACTCGGTTTTTGTTATCTAAATGACTCCTTTGACTGAACCGATATTTTGTGAACTTGTGTTTTGTTTTTGTTGTTGTTGTCTAAATAACACCTATGATGGAAGCAATATTTTATGAACTTAGTTTTTTTGTTATCTATATAACCTATGACTAAATCAAAATTTTTATTAACTTAGTTTTTTTTTGGTGTTGTTATCTATATAAATCCTATGACTGAACCAATGTTTTATGAACTCGGTTTATGTTATCTATATAAATCAAATGACTCCATAGATCCTCACTGCATAAGTTTTAATCCAGGTCTGGGCAAGAATAGTCTTGTAGGGAGATCTTTCTGTTTATCTATGGTGCATCAGTGGTTCTACCCAGACATTTGTCTTCCTGAACATCATGTTTCAATTTCAATTTCAATGTTATGCATCTTTAAAAAAACAAACTTTCATGTCGTTATTAATTTATTAATTTATGCTTAAACAATTATTAACAGGTTGTTGTTTTGTTGTTGTTTTTTCGATGACAACTGCTGACAAAAAAAGCAAAAGGTTTTGCTGGAAACTTGACAGCAGTTACAGACTTTATGATATATAAATTCTTCATCATTCTGCTCAAGCATATATAAGGGTAGTTCTGCGACTGGTTGGCCAGGTGTCAGGATAATGTGACTGGGTGTGGCATCAGTATCCAGTTCATGGCCTTCTATACACAGTAAAGGCAGCACTATATCTGCTTCAAGGGGAAATGTCTCCATATAATTGAAAAACTTTTGGTGGGACGATAAACCGAATAAACAAATAATCAAAATCTACACTTTTTTTTTATACCTTATCAACGTATGCTTAGCTTGTAACATATTTCATTTCTGTACAGCTTGCATTTTAGTTTGTTCTCATTTTATTTCTGCCTTCAAGCCCTTACCATACTATATTTTTTTATAAAGAATATAAACATCTTTTGAATACAAAAAAATCTTACCGGACCTGATAGCGCAATCGGTAGAGCGTCGGCTCCAGGTACGGGAGGCCCCGGGTTCGATCCCGGGCCTGACATACCAAAGTCGTTAAAAATGGTAATGGTATAGCTCCCTTGCTAATGCTCAAGCAAATATAAGGGTAGTTCCATGACCGGTTGGCCCGGATAATGTGACTGGGTGTGGTATCATGTCAGGTGTTCACGGCATGCTATACACAGTGAAAGCAGCACTATATCTGCTTCAAGTGGACACTGTCTCCAGATAACTAAAATACTGTTGGTGGGACGATAAACCCAATAAACAAATAAACAAAAAAAAACTTTTACTCACAACTTGATGCAAAGACTATGATACATATTTCTATAGACACAGCAGCAAATAGTGCTGATTCTGATCAGACAACTCCCAATTGTTGGACGCCCATTGCATTGTGGTAGAGTCGCCGATTTGTAACTCCGCTCACTGCTTAGCCTCTCACTGCATGGGCTCGAGTCCCGTTCGGGGCGAAGGACTTAATATGAGAAGGTCTTCCAGCTGACTACCAGTGCGCCATTGGTTCTACCCGGACATATGTCTGGGGTCTTCCTCCATCAAAAAGCTGGACGTTGCTATAATGATCATTAATGGTCGCTACAATGTATTTAAAAAACAAAACAAAAACAGATGTATTATTTGTCTAAGCCTGATCAATGTGTGTTTGCAAGTTAATGTAGTTGTTTTGTCCGCTTACTACAAGGCGCAACCGATATACATTCTTTAATCATTTCTATTTCTATTTTGGATATATTGTTACAAAGACAATTTTATCAACATGGTGATTTGACATTTGGTTTTAGATTCCATTTCCATGTTGCCATTGTCATAAAACAGAAATTAACATGCTAAGCATTTTAACCACTAAGTGATATCTTGTTTGTGTCCCTTGCTGTCTTTTGACACCCTTCATTTCACTGAACTTTTAGCCTGGTTAGCACAGACCCAGATCAGCCATCTCCGCTGAAAGCTTTTAATCATGACATGCGCTATTTGCTGCTCAGACATAAATTCATTGTATCTTCTGGCTTATATTGGGGGCGCCCGTGGTGTAGTGGTAGAGTGGCCGATTTGTAATTCATTTGACTGCTTAGCCTCCCACTGCATGGGTTTGGGTCTAGTTTGGGGTGAAGGACTTAATGTGGGGAGGTCTTTCAGCTGACCAATGTTGCGAGTTGGTTCTATCCAGATATTTGTCTGAGGTCTTCCTCCACCAAAACAGCTGGATGTTGCTATAATAATCATAATTAGTTGCTGTGATGTATCTAAAAAAATAAATAAAAAATAATAAAAAATTGCCTGATATCAAAAGTGGTATCTGACAGTATGCCTATATCAAATACATGTAACAATATATAATGCCTGTTTAGGGAAATTGTGGCATAATTTCCACATAAACACATTCTAAGCAAAGACAATTTTCAACAATTGTTTGCCAGTACAAATTAGGATAAATAGCTCTAAATATCAATTATTCTTTCCAAACCTGTAAATAAACACAAAAGGGAGATTTCTGTTTAAAAAAAAAAGTGATCTATATCACAGCATATTACCCGAATGATGATATAACATGATGACAAAAGGAAGTGGACACATGGTTGTCTTAGTTTTAAAATAGCTAACTGTGCAGTGTGGCTCAGATAGGAAATACATTGTCAATGTATATACAAATCCACATAAATCCAAATATGGTACTTTTTGGGAGATGAAAAAAAAAGGTTTTATTTGAAAACGTTTTAGTATTTTATTAAGATTTTACATTATTCTTGTGTAGTTAAGAATTACATTTGAGTTGAACCAGATACTGAAGGCCCAGGGTTCAATCTCGTGACATACCGAAGTTGTTTAAAAAGGTAGCGGGGTAGCTTCTTTGCTAACATGCAGGCAAATATAAGGGGTGGTCCATTACTTGTTGACCCAGTGTCAGGATAATGTGACAGGTCGTGGTATGTTGCCCAGTGTTCCCGGCATGTTATACACGGTGAAGGCAGCACTATATCTGCTTTAAGTGGACACCATCTCCAGATAGCTGAAATACTGTTTGTGGGATGATAAACGCACAAACAAACATTTGAGTTGTTATTAGTTTATTTTTATTATTGTTGTCCTTGGACAAGTTTTACGAGCTTTTGGGGTTCAATTATGTCTTAAAAATTAAAAGTTAGACCCTCTACGACATAATATTGTGTTGAGAAAGGCATGATGTTTACGATACAATGTTATGAAATAAGGTTCCATTATAATAAATGCATACACAATACAGTTTAGTTATTTACTCTTTGAATCAAAATAACTATTAAAAACATTGATAGAAACCAAATTTACAGAACAATGGTATCAAAGTTGACTTTCCTTTAAAGGCTACCTCTCTTTAGCCACACATCTTGAAACATACATGGAATGTCAAAACAACATGCTAACAAGCAATACTTTCTAAACAACTCTGGGGTTATCCAATAGGTGTCGCTACAGGCTTAATGAGTGTGGTAAGATAATGTAGAATGCATGAAAATGAGTTGGAATAACCATCTGAATGTCCTCTATTAATACTAGCTAGCCATGGTTGGTAATGGTCCTCTCTGCATTTTAGACCATTCAGGAACACTAGACGTGTCATTGAGAGCCCTCCCGATCACTCCTCGTCTGGGTAGTTCTTGGAATGCGTCATAGAAGCACAGTGAGTTATGCTGCTTCACTTGTAAAATATTGGAGACTTTTGTAATCACTGGGTCACCTGTCGAATACATGAAAGAATTGATGAATAATACAGGAATTGTCTAAAGTCCTGGAAGAACTTGTACATTATGTAATGTACATTTTATCTTTGATGGGGCCTTGTTTTTTGCAAGATCTGGACATACGTTTGAATACAGTTTTAACAAAAAATCTACTTTTGTTAAAAACTGTACACTTTTGCTCTGCTGTACTGAGCATTTGTGACAAAAGTGTTGACCAGCTGCTTATTATTCTTATGACCTTTAGTAAGCAAAAAGAAAGTGACCAAAAACTATACAATTTTTGGTCTTATGGTCATAACAAATACCACATAGGAGATGCATGACTTTAGCAGGGGAAAAAAAAGAAGAAAAAAAGAAATGCCCAAAACATATCTACGAGGTTTTGTATGCACAAGAAGGACATGTTTGTAAGAGACGAGTGGAGTTTTCTACTAAACATTGAATTTATATATAGGACAGTATATTCTAATAGAAAATTAGAAATTTGAAGAAATGCCACAGTTTTCCTTGTTCTTTGTTTTTGTGTTAAATATCCTTATAAGAATGCTTCAGTTATCTGGAGACCATGTACATTTGATGTAGATGTAGTGCTGCCTTTACTATGGTGGCATGTCCCAATCACCAGACAGGGAAGCTCCCTCTGCCGTTCTGTACTTGGACCAGACAAACCAATTAAAGTCAATAAGTTTTCCACTTTTAATGATTTTCATTGTTTTTGTGTTTTCCTATGTAATAGACTTTAATTCAAAACCAAAGTGAATCACTCAGTTAGAAGGGAATTTGAATGCAGCATGCAATCCATTAGCACTAAACATCATAAAAGTGATTCCCAATTACAGTAGAACTCAGTAGAAAATATATTATGGATATTCTGATTTATTTGAGCTCAGCAATTACCTGCTGTGAACTGAAAATGTTTTGAGACTATAATAAAATATGCTATGTCAAAGTCTTAGCAGGACACCTCTACTTAAAATTGTTCATATCAAGAAATTAAAAAATATCTGTTATTACAATTCTGCAGACTAAACATTCCAGACAAAAGAAGTATCTCACTAAAAGTGTGACAGTTGACAAATTAATGACAAACTGTAAATTAACCATTTCAGAAGAAAAATGATAGCAAGTTGATGAATAATTATTCATATATAACACACTACTGACAATAACTTCCCTACAAAGACATCATAACGCTCAGTAGATGTAAATGCTAGACCTTTCTAATCCCATTGGCTTTGCACAGTAAATTTTTTATCTTAAGTACAAGTTAACACTAATTTTTTTTAGATAGATCCTAAATCTTTTCCTGTAATATATACTTATTTAACTCAATGGATTTAACAGGTAAAAGTTCATCCTGCCTATACATAGTCCTTTAAGGCTTTTTTTGGCTCTTCAAAAGTTTCGAGATATTACAGAAATCTGCTGAGTTTGTTGTTGTTGTATTTTTTTGTTACATCGCTTCGACACAATTATGGTGATGTTAGTCACTGGTGCACTGCAGGTCAGCTGAAAGACCAACCTTCAAGACAGTTCTCGCCCTGACCAGGTCTCGAACTCACATGGTGTTGGGCAGAGGTGTTACAAGTCGGCAACCCTAACCACTTGGCCACATCATCATCATGCATGCTACCATGATTCACCAATGGAAATAACAAAAAACGTTACTTTTATAAATGTCGATCTGACCCCTTGCTGTTAAGGTCGACAATAAACATCCTTAATAGCAATAAGGAAAGGTTGTAATTACGAGAATTTACCTTGGAGTTTGTTCAACTGGAGAGCAATACTTTTTTTCCTCCTGTAAATAATAGATAAGCCACATTTTGTATTTTGATTATAAAGTCACTTTGTATGGCCAATAAAAAGAAGTTTATTGTTATATTTTCTATCCTAAACCATGTTTGGCATCTTGACAATACCTTTAGGTTGCAGACAGTGGCCATGTCAGAAATTGGTATATTACCTGATTGTAAAACCTGCATACAAATGAGAAATAAACTAGGAATAAACTGTTTTATTCAGGCACATGTAATTGCAATAAAGGTAATCTGTGTAAAGGCTTTGATAGCGATGTTAAATGGATACTGAGGAAGCATTTCATGAAGTTCATTGTTTTAAAAGTCAGGTCATGGAAAAAGGTCCAGTTTTTATTAATTTTTTATTCTTGTGCAAAGCACTTCTACTTGAAGACAGGATATTTAGAAAACTTTGAATATTGAAAAAAAACCTGAAGCCTTTTATATCTAGGGTTCATTGTCTTTGAACAAGCCAGTTTTGCATCCCACTACCTCCATTAAGGTTAATGGTTTTAAAAATAAAAAAGCCAAGCATATCATGTAACATTTTTATTCCTTCTTCAAGACACTTCTAGGATTCTGAACAATTTTGTAATTGCTCAGTCTCTTAAAGCTTAGATTTAAGTCCCACTTGGATCGAAAACTTCGATGAGGGAAGTCTCTCACCTGACCAGTGCTGCATCAGTGGTTTTACCCAGCCAGTTCTCTTTACAATTAAGCAGGAAGCTGGTTCTCAATATTGTTCCATGCCCAGTTCAGTGGTTTGTGTAATATATAGCTATTTTCAGTCCTAATAATCCTTATCAGCTAAAAATATTTTTTTTGTTTATGATGAATTTATTTGAAAACATTAATTTTTAGGTCTGTGAAAACATTTTTTTTAGGTCTATGTAAGCAAGTCAACCTATGTCAGTACGTCCTGATTATTTTTTAACAAACTTCTAAGTCAAAGACAAAGGATGAGCCCCCAAAATGGAGTTGCAGATAGTACGGCTAATTCCTTTATTTCTCCTCGTAACCCTTTATACCAGATACTTGTTAGAATCGTCTTGATGTGACAATTCTAATGGATAACCACAATTTAGGTTTAGTTAAGAATTGTGGGATATATGTCAACACAAAATCAGATTTTCTCCTCTTTTATGGATCTCTGCCTAAACATGCCTATCTTATTAGGTCGGTTCTGTTATTTTGGCCCCTTTCATTAGTTCCCATGTAGCCCAAGGCCATGGCCCTTCAGGAGACAGGGTCAGCTAATTATTCCTGTCATCAGAGTGACAGGTCCACTACAAATTGATTGGAGACAACCCACATGGAATCATATTTGACCCTTAACCTGCTGTGCATGAATTAATCAGATTTAGGCAATTTGTCTAGGTTATCCAAATTTTAATTGATCAGGATCTGCTGAGTTTGCATGTTTTTTAAAGAATTGCTAAGAATTAGTATAGGTTAGTTTTATAGTAAATTGTTACTTTTTAAGAGTAAAAACTCATGTATTATAATCTTGTTTTGGTTTGAACTTCTATTGTAGGTAATTGCAGGTGCATTTACTGAAAAAGAAAATATTTTCAAATATAGACAAAAAATAAACAAGTATTGTAAAACAAATATAGTATGTCATGTTTATAACTATAAAATTAGATTTGGTCTACGACTTAACAAAGTCATTAAAATGGTAGAGGTATACAAAGTAGCTAGCTCCCTTTTTAATGCTAAAGTAAATGTAAGAGTAGTTCCATGTTCGTCCTGGTGTATGGATGTGGTATCATGCCAAGTGTCCACAGCATGCTATACACAGTAAAGGCAGCACTATATCTGCTGCAAGTAAACAGCGTCTCCAAATAAATGAACCTAACAAGCAAGCAAACATGTATAGGCTACTTTTACACCTCTGCATCTGGTTCTGATAAGAGATGTCTCATAAATATATGTAAACATTCTGATTCATTTTTTGATAAATTAAGCAGTTTGACCATGGATGCCCCACCAAGTGTTAATTTTACAGAATTTAACATTGTTTAGATCTTACGATAAAGTGTCAACATAAAATCTGCACAATAAAAATTTGGCTCTACAAATATTTCATGGCATTCTGCCTATCCTTTTGACCATGGATGTCCCTTGAAAATTGATGGTGTCATTTTGCACTTTGAATTCCTTGCAAATATCAAAAATATTTTCAAGTTTATTAAATTTTGACCATTGACGCCATTCAGATAGTTAATTGTATTGAAAAGTTGCAATAAATTTTAGTTTTCAGCTTGACCATGATGACCCTTGAAAAGTTGTTGAGATATGTGCAGTGTCAACAATAACACAGCTGAAGAAGGTTAAAGGTTATCATGATATTTCTCCTGATAGGACCCTAAAGGTCCCTAATGTGACAGGAGTTGTGGGCCCTTTCTGTGCCCTGACCACCATGGTGGGGTCACATGGTTGGTCAGCCAAGGGTCTGCCTGAATTTATGGATGCTTAAATAGCCATGGTGACATTGTGTGACAAGATTTATTGGTTTTTAGATTGTTAACAGTGTCCATATAGGTTTCATTACTCTCTCTGCCATGTTCGGAGAGATAATACTGATACGATCATTTCTACTTCAATGATGTTCTTTTTTGTTTAATTGTGTTAACTGGGTGGATAGTTTGTAGGTTTTGTAGATTTTTAACAAATATCTATACTGAGTGAATATTCAATAGGTATCAAACACAAGTGGTTTTAACCAAAAATGTCTCAGCTTGTGGATCACGAGGTCCTGGGTTCAAACCCCGGCCGGGTCAAACCAAAGACTTTAACGTTGGTAGTAGTGGCTTCCCTCCTAACATTCAGGGCTAAGGGGACAGTATTATGCTTGATTCGTTGATGTCAGTATTATGGACCTGCCGGGTTCAGTCCTCGGGCACCTCATAAGTGCCCCTGTGCAATAATGATAGAAATGTCTCTGCACAATATAGGCAGAAAATGCCGGCAAATCCCATCCCATTCCAGAAATGTCTCAAAACTGTCCTGAGGTGTAAAGTACCCCACTTGGTGTACTAAATAATTCCTATATTATATTTGATACGTCAAAAATGTTTTAATTGTTTATTTTGGTGTGTCCGCAAAGGCAGAACTACAAAGGGGTCACTATGGGGGATTTACCGGAAATGACTTAAGGGGTTTATAAGTTGGTATTGACGTCATCAACGTCACGCGATGTCACGCGGGTATGAGTCATACTTAAGTGGGTCACTCCCTCTTGAAGTGGGTGTTGACGTCACGCGATCACCTAAGTACCAACGCCACTTTAAAATGACGGTTATTTTAAATCGAACCAATGAAAGTTGTAGAAATTGCTAGCCAATAAAAATTGGGGTCACGTTAATAGTTGTATTAAAAAGAGGAGCGCCGGCTGCCTCTGTATCAGTTAGACATTCGCTTCATTATGGAAAACAGTTTGTGTTTCGCCTTGGGTAACGGCAGACAGGTCACCGTCAGCGAGTGGAACGGTGAAAAGAGAGTGGACCTAAGAGAGTGGGACAACGATAAACCGACCAAGAAAGGTATCAGCTTAACGTTAATGCGCTGGAAATGTCTCGTTGACAGTTTGAAGTACATAGATGGAGCGTTGAAAGAGGGCAAACCGTACCAAACCCACTTGGGCGGTAACGTGTATTGTACCGTCAAGGCGGACAACCCTTGCGTGGACATTCGAAAGTATTGGAAGCCTCAGGACGAAGTGGTACCTTGCAAGAAAGGATTGTGTATGAGACCCTTGGAGTACGAACAACTTAAACGATTCATTCCCGAGGTGGGAGCTGCCGTACCAGAACTCAGCAGCGTCGTGCCGTGTCTCTTTCAAAGCGACCACGCTAATCAGCTAGGCTATCTCAGGTGTTCCGAGTGTAACCCGAACGAATATATGAACTGGTAAAATGATCAACAACGTAGTGTGCTCCGGACGTCTTAATTGCGCCATTGACTTAAAACGTTTGGTTAATAAAACTACAAACATTATTTTCGACCCAGCCAAATATTCCGGCGCCATATGGAAACATGCCAAAATCGGTGGACATTGTACGGTGTTTTCTACCGGGAAAATACAAGTAAATGGTAGAGTCGGCTACGTTGCGGAGGCCAAGAAAAGACTGAGACGCTATGCCCGACGCATACAAAGTCTAGGATGGAAGGTCAACTTATCAGACGTCAAAGTGATTACGATTTCGGCTTCTTTCAAAGTGGACGGACCTTTGGATTTATATAAAGTGGTTCGTTATTACGACGGACATTACGAACCAGAGTTGTTTCCGGCCGCCATGTTTACCAAAAACTCGATTCATTTTACGTGTTTTCATACCGGATCCGTACTTATGACCGGTATTAAGCGTTTAAAACACTTGCATGATACGTGTATACCAATTTTGATAGAATTACCATTGTTGTAAAGTGCCGAAGGGGGACCGCCCTAATCCCCAAGGTACTGTATTGAGCGGGGTAAATAAATAAGATAAATATAATTATACTCTGTTTTTGTTATTATTTTTATTTAATTTATGATCCGTATTCACGAAATCACCTCAAGTCTCGTTAAACATTATATTAAATGTATTTTTTAGAATTTTAATGTATTTTTTAGAATTACTTAAGCCGATTCGTAAATCCGAGACATGAGTGTTAATGTAATTTTTTAATAAATAAAAACAAAACAATACGTTTCAGTCTCGATGATTTTTATTAGAGAGAATATATAATCATACATCATTTACACAATGATACGAGTTAATAATTTTACAAAACATACGATACAAAAATACATTATACAACTATAACATCTTGTACATGCGCATTAAATTTAAAGTTAATACAAATATACTATGCATGAACCGGAATTTACTATAAACACCTTAATACAAGGGAATTTTTTTTTTTCAATCAAATCAAAGTTAGTTCAAATACAATATACATGAAACGAAACACTTGTAACAGTACGTTTTTTATACACACAGTAACAAAAAAGAGTTGTATTCTAAATATATAACTTTTTAGTTTCATCGAAAGCAAAGTTTAGCGATTATTTAACACAATTAAACTTTAACACACACACACACACACTCAATAAAGTAAAAGACACAACTATAAATTCAAAGTCAATACAAATATAATATACAAATATAATATACATGAAACGTCTTTCCAAAATACAAACAATTCGTCAAATTTATAACATATATACATAGTAATACAAGTTTTTCAATTAAAAGGGTGACACCTTAAATATCTAACAATTCGTTTCATAGACCATCCGCGGCATCGGAGTTTAGAGAACTGAATACAGTACTGTCCGCACGTCTCGGTATTGTAAGGTTGAACACGAATTCTATTGTATATATAATGAGGACCGTGTTTGATCAAGTTTGACTTAAACGTTCGCCGATAATGTTCAGGTCTATGCCCCAAAGAGTCAAAGAATTCTGAAGGTCCGGTTTTTGGAAAATAAAATGCCGTCCAATGTTTTCCCGGCATGCCTCTGACGTCCGTATTCACCACAAACAGTTTTGGTCGTCGTCCTATCACCGTCCTCAATTCGTTCGCCGCGAGGACGCCCCCGAACGTTTTTCGGGTAACTGGATCGCTATTTAAAGCCGCTGTAATTTGGTTTCCGTTCATCATTCCAAGGTAACGTGTCTACTCTCGTTGATGCGCATGAGCGCCGGGAACCTGGCGTACACGATCACCGTACACGTGACTGGAAGCGGTTCAGCAAACTTGAGTTCTAGACGAGTGTGGGCTCGCTCTTCCGGTCTGTCCTTGACGTCGCCGTTAGGTCTAAACGCGTACAGACAATAGCCATCTTTTGAAGTCGCGTCTGGTAATGGTCACGGCTCTCTGACGTTGATCCCAATACAATCGCTCGAACGCTTCCACAAACTGGTCGCTCTTATAATTGAGTTGCAACGGTTCCGACGGTGTCGACTGACCGTCCACAAAAAATCCGGCGTACGTGCAGTTGAAGTTTTGAAAGTTGAAAGGATTCTTGACGTAAGATCCGTGAGCCGCGGCAGATTCCACTACACCCACTATTAGTTGCTGGGGGACTTCTCCCAAGTACATATCGCTGGCGGTAAACGAGTACTGACCTTGCGGAACAGCGTAGGTTTTGATCACGGAACGACTGTAAGGATACAGAGCGTCAGTCGTCTTGATGACGTCAGCTTGAGCTAGCATAACATCTGGTTTCAGTTTTACTAAAGCCACTTTTAAAGAAGCTTCCGTGATGAGAATCCTGTAGTTTTCTGATCCGTCCTTCGCCAAAAGTCTGAATCTGTCAGAATTTTGCCACAGTTTGATGGACACGGGAACCCCGTTCAGAATGAATCGATCTTGCTGACATATATCCACGTGGAGACGTCCCGTGAGGTCTATTTCTTTGCTGAGAGCAGTGTTTATGGCTCTCAAATACAATCCGTTGTTTCTCCCTGTAGGATCAGGATCGTCCATATCAATATCACCATCGTCTTTGATAAACAGCTGACAGTCCAACTCGTGTTGATTCGCGCATTCCAACAGCGTGTCCAGATATGCTTTGTAGGCATAGTTCGCGCCAATTTCGGTGGTCGGATGTTGTTGCAGGTTGATGTCCACTTGGGAGAAAATGCTGTGTAGTGGGTTGTTCGTTAGACCCACTTTGTCTGTCTGGGTGAGGTCGGAACCATCCGCCTTGACGATTTTAAGCTTTATCGAAAGCATCAGGTTCTTGAGATCGATGTAATTCAGAGATGTGCCGGGAACGTTAAATTCTATGGCAGCACCTGTCGTAAGTTGATTGATGGGTCTCACGGTAAGCCATTCTCTTTTCTGCGTCGCCGTCTCCACTTCCGGTAAATCGAATAAAGCCAAATCGTCGTCGTGCTTCGAAGAAGCCATGTTTTATCGAGTAAATACGTCAGTCGCGTATCTCGCTCTTTTGGCAGGTCTATGTTTGGTGGCGGGCTTCCTCTTATAACCTTTTTGGTTCATTTTATCTTCTCTCAGTTCGGATTTGGCGAGTTCAATGTCCTGAGCCACGGGTGTGACCATTTTGAGTTTAGGTTCTTCCGTTTGGCCTCCTACTTGTATTTCTTCCACGATCCAGTGTCCTCTGTGGTTGGGGCTAATCTTTCCTTCTGCCATGCGTTGAAAATGTCTTCGCCATTTCTCTACTTCCATTTTGTCAACTGAATGGTACACCTCACGTTTTTGTCGAATGAAATAGGTTTTAGTTCGCTGTCTCTTATAAATATTCTGACTCGACTCAATGTCTTCTCTTTCACTGTCACGTGCATCGGATTCTCGTATAGAAAATAGGTCAGTACGTTTTTACCCGACGTTTTCTGCAAGGCCCTCAGAACTGGTACCATGGTATTCTCAGCGTAGGATTCAACGCACATGTCCGCACAAACGAACACGATGTCGTCGCGTAAAGGTATCTGTATTTCCTTTAGAGCGCATGTCCAACGACCTTCTAGATCGTAGGTGTATGGTAACTCCACCGTGAAGTCTCCCGGATGATTAGATGGAAACTGATCCTTCGACTGCTCGCTACTGAGAAATAGGTAATGTTTTTCCATCGTTCAAGGTCGGTGAAGGTAGGGCGTACCCGATGGCGCTGCAAAGTAAGCTGATCCACAGCTCCGGGTTCCCGTTCTTTAGCGACAGGTTTACGATAGAGGTCACGATGATCACGAAGACGATGATTATCTGACAAATGTACACGATTTCCGCTTTAGGTACCCGGCTACCGAACAACCGCCACTCTTGGCTATTATTTCTTTCCATGTTGTTTTGTTTCGATTGTTGTCTCACGCCTCTTATTAATGATACAATTTCAAGTCTTCTTCCGGTATCCACGAATCGTACTTTTTAGGCCAGTGCAGCCATCTGACTAGTACTTCCGACTTCTTATTTCTCTTTCTTTTGTTCAACACTTTCTCTACGAAATATTCCGTGTTTTCATCGACGTTTACTGCCTGAAGTTCCGCTTCGTAAAAAGTACCTTTTATGATTTCGCCCGACCAGTCTTCTAGAATGTAAACCGGAAGTCCCTCTCTTCTGAATCGTCGTTTTACCTTAAACAGCTCTCCCGTCCATTTTTGAGAATATTCTCGGTCAAACACGTTTCGAATGTGCGTCACTCGAACCACTTGACCTAGCTTGAGAGCGTAGGGTCTAGGTTTGGTTTTCTTAGATGTCTTCATTTTCTTTCGCGCGTCTCGTTTTTGACGAATGAGGTACTGCTCGTATACGCTTTCGTGTTCATTCTTCTCGTCGATGGATGCTGGAGTTTGTCCGAGACTGGAATGTTTGGTATGGTTGTAACTGTTGATGATTTCCGATAGGACATCAATGTACTTTCGGGTCCTATTCTTGATAAAGTAACGATACAATCTATGTTTAATCGTTTTGATTAGTCTTTCCACGTAGTTAGCCTTGGTTTCGGTATTTTGGGCACAAAAATGATGTATACCTTTGCTGTTCAGGAATGTAGAAACGTCCTTGTTGTTAAATTCTCTTCCTTTATCCGTTCTGATGACTTTCGGTATCCTCGGCCCTTGCAGCAAGTCTTTCATGGATGTGACGACGTCTTTAGCGGCTTTACTTTTTGTAGGTGCGCACCATGCGAATCTAGAGAACACGTCGATGGCGATTAAGACGTATTGATAACCTTCATTATCACTGACCAAATCCTTCATATCCATCAGGTCCATATCCCACTGGCTGTCCAGTCCTTCTACGACAACTCTGGATCGCTGAAATTTTCGCCTCGTCGCTTTGGTTAAGGAATAAGCTTCCTGGTCCCTCAGCCATTGAGCGATTTTATATTTTCCCACGCGAATTTTTCCTTCGGATTTAACCACGTTATACAATTTTTCAGGCCCTGCGAAACTTCCGGGATGGCTCGGATCAAAATATATCTTCTCTAGGTATCTTTTCCATTCGGCCATCTTTACACGTCTATCCACGGTTTCAGGTTATAAGTTTTGATCTGTCGCTTCTTTCTCCGTTCCTTCCTCGCAGCCGGTATACCCGGTGGTCTTATCTTCTGGACAGGATCTTGTCTGTGTTTGTTGACGTTTTCCGTGTAGAGGGTTGGCTGTTTATCTTGATTCTTCGCCAAGGGCTTATGTCCGAGCAGACGTTGGTATTTGTCAAACGTAAGTAACACGGACTTTTGCACCGCACTCATCGTATATATGCTTTTAGGGTCGGAGCTACGGCTTCGAGCAATTTGGTTATAGTTTTCTGACGTTTTCGAAGCAAGTTCTTTTTTTCTTTATAAGCAACTCTCTCGTCGGCAATTCGTCTAAACAGATATTTGTGTTTCTCCAATGTCGATAGCGCGGCCGGCTTCGCCGTCAATACGCGCTTGAGAAAATTGATCACTATCTGAACCAAAGCTTTCAGTTGATCGTTGGTGATAGTTTCTAGAAGACGTTGTCTCTGGATACCGGGGGTTTTTGAAATAAACAGTTGAAAGTACGGCCACTGGTCTTTCATTAAACGACTCATGATAGATTGGTTTGCGGCTGGTTACCGATGACTCTTATAAGCATTTGTAAACGATGACGTCATCTTCTAATAAAACGTTGGTTCTAAGTCGATACTCGTCCAGTCCACGGGGAGAAAGATCTATCATCAAGTAACCGAAAGGTCTTTTCGTGGCGTCTTCGAACGCGTCAGTCAGGGCTCTGGATTTTCGCGGAAAAAGCTGACGTCCCAGGGTCTGTATCTGGGACGTACCGCGAATATTCTTAAAGAGAACCATATACCAGCAGTTGAGCGCGATGGTTCTGGCCGATTTTCCTTGACCGTAAATATTTTGGGTAATAAACACCACACTGAGCTTTCTGTGGTGGCATCCCTGGGTAAACAAAAGTTCCGTCGTCGTACTACCTAGTGCGGCGTGCATAAGGTCGTCCAAAATAATGAGGTCGTGCACGCCTCCAGCCAATGATTCGATTTCCTCCGAGGTCGGTAATCCCCTATGTAACGTGAAGTTGGGAAGGCTACTTTCCATCTCGTCAAACAGATCTTGGTAGACACCGTAACAGTACAAAATCTTGCGAGGAGGCGTCATATACAAAACATTCAACTGTTGAAGAAAGGTAAACACCCATCTCGTCTTTCCCGAACCCGTAGGTCCTGCCACCATAATACTGGAACAAGGTTCAAACGGTAAGAGACTGATATCTCCCAGCGGCGGCGTATACGTCACTTCCTGCGGCGGCGGCGGCGGCGGCGGCGGCGTGTTCTGTATATATTCCTGCGGCGGCGACGTCATGTACGCCACTTCCTGCGGCGGGGGCGTATACGTCACTTCTAGCGACGGTGGCGGCGGCGGCGGCGGCGGTGGCGGCGGCGGTGGCGGTGGCGGCGGCGTGCTCTGTGTATATTCCTGCGGCGGCGGCGGCGTGCTTTTTGAAGACAGAGAAGGTATATCGTTGTGTAGATTTCTCAGATGACGTAACATGACGTCTCTTCTGGAAAAAGGACGTTGACATTCCGGGCAAAGATTCATAATGATCATGATGTGTTATCTTTTAACTGCGTGCCTCTTATTATTGTTCCGCGGATTCTCTGACCCTTCTCAGTTCGCCGGCGATCGTTTGTACCACGTATACTTCCCTCAAAAGAACGGGTATCAGTGTTGACTGAGTTTTTAACAGTTCTTTTTTTCTGCGGCTACTGACCCTATTCGAAGCCAAGGATCGTAACAACAAACTTTTTCTCTCAAAGGTTCTCACATCGCTTCTCAATAAAACGATGGTCCCATCGACGATCCGCTTCGTCACATCGCATATGGCCTCCGTCTGGGCTACCGTCATGTTTCGAAGCAACCGTCGACGACCTCT
This sequence comes from Sinonovacula constricta, assembly GCA_007844125.1. Lineage (NCBI taxonomy): Eukaryota > Metazoa > Mollusca > Bivalvia > Cardiida > Solecurtidae > Sinonovacula > Sinonovacula constricta. The sequence continues at coordinate 34,607,342 of CM017560.1, read as the reverse complement.
GGGTTCCCTCAGAGCCGCCAAAAAGTTCAAATGTCTAAATACTCTGGAATGCTCCATTTGTATTCGTTGTTATATGTTGTGTTACACACACCGCCGCCTCTTATTAACTTTAATAGCCGTAAGGGAGGGTGTCGTAATTGTCCAGAATCACTCTTTTGTCGTACACCACCCTGTACCGTTTGTGTTCTTGTTTATTGTATATAAGATTGCTGAATTTGTACCTCGAAATTTTGGAAGGGTTGGTGACGACAATGACTTTGGGGGATGGTTGCTCGTCCTCGTCAACAAGCTTTCTTTTCTGTCGCCGTACTTTGCTGTAGGTGGAGGGTTTTGAAGGGCTGACGCCTCCCACCGTGTCTCGGACGCTGTCAAAATTGAGGAGTTGAGCGTTCGTATAATTCAGACTAAATCCTCGAATCTTGCACGTCTGTTTGCCCTTCGACGTAGTGTAGGCGTAGTTTTTAGGCCCGCCGCTTACAAAATCCACGATGTAGTCTCCGTGGTCCAGCTCGTCAGTAAGTTCTCCTGTAAATATGTTTATATACAATAGAGATAATGAAATGTGTACAGAGAGCGTTTAATTACATCAAAAGGCCACACTTACGGGAAACAAATAATTTCTTTCTAAATATAACTTACCGAGATAATCTCCCAAGGGTGGGTCGTACTGTCCGGGTCTGCTGACGTAGATGACCGAGTCGGTGTCGTAGTACAGTACCCGATCTCTAAGACTGTCAAGGACGTCGTATAATTTTAGCCGAGCCCAGCACGTAGTGAAGGTGGCCAGGAAGATGTTCGTTTTCATGTCTTCCGGCACAAAACCAGTCTGGTGCTCGTACTCGAGGTGAAGGTTCTCCTCGTTGATGATATGGAAATCTTTCACCTTCTTGGTACGGTCCGTCAGCACTTTGTAGAATTTGTCCAACTCTGAGGCGTGGACAAACTCGCAGACCCCTTGATTGAGCCGTTGGCCGAATTTTCCCCAGAAGCTGAAAAAAAATAAACAAAATAAAAGTTGTAACTTGGAATTGAACGAAAGAGAGTTATTCAAAATTAATTAATATAAGCGTGTGTATAATTACATGGACGATTATTTCTATATTTACCTGTTCAGACAAAGTTTTGCTAGAGCTCTCAGACCAGGATTCTTTTTAATGTTGTTGGGGTCAAGCTGGACGCCCTCCTTCCGGAAATATTCACGGACGTAGATTTCTTTATCTGACTGGGTCTGACACCATTCGGGCCAGCCACTCGCTTCCTGTTTGAATTTCAGGAAGGTGTTCACATAAGTGGCAAACAACCCTCCTTTCTGGGTGATCCGATCGTATTTGGTGGACTCGTCCCAGTGGTACACCTCGTATATTTTCAGGAGAACGTATCCTTTCTCAAGGGCTTTCTCTATTTCCGGGGTGCACCAAGTACCCACAAAAGCCCTCAGGTCATCCCTGTGGCTGCAGGCTGTCCTATTTTCCGTATCGGCGCAGGTCCTACACAACGGAAACTTCAGTTTCCCGTTGGACCGGTACGGCAGGACAGGATGATACAGACCTCGGGGTGCCAAAATTTTAACTTTGGCAATCCCGAAGTAAGACTTTATGTCGCCAAAGTTGCTAGTGATCAGCTCGGGATGGCCCACGGGATACCGGCTGTATTTGTTGACGTAGGGATACAAACTGTAAATACAGAATAATTTAATAGGTTAAATATTAGCACCAATGTAATATGCATGGACAAAAATGAAATAATAATCAATCGGTATAATTGCCTCGTGAAGTCGACGTATTTGACTTTCTCCCCCTCCTTGATCGTGTAGCGGAGTTTGGCGGCGTTGGTACGACCTCCGAAGAAGGATTCACGGGGGTCTAGCCTATCCTGGATATCGAGTCCCGCCACAAAGTCGCTGACATCCGGATCCTCCCGGACCATCTTGACCCAGTCGTGCTCCCATATGCATACGTAGTCGTGGCGTAGGTCCTGGGTCAACGCCTTTCTCTTGATTTGGGTCAGAGCGTACAACTGATTCATGCTCTGACCCGTTTTGGGATTCTTGACGGTTCTGTCTGGGAAACATTCGGGACAACCGTGCCATAAACAACCTAGAAAAAAAAGTAGATAACGTTAATATTCTGCCGTCCGTACATAACCAAAACAGTTATAGATAGATTAGATTTTTATACTTTTAAAACCTACCATGGAATTCATAGACGGTCTTGTCGGCTCGACCATCCACCTTGTAACGGGTCCCAAAAATGTATTCTTCGCCACCGTTTAAAGCGTGCTCGATGCGCAAGTTTTCTCCCTTCCTCCGAGCGAGTTCCATAGTGTACTCTAGCCACTGGATGGAGGCCTTGCTGAAGTTATCCCTTTGGACGTAGCCTTCGGAGGTGATCTGGGCTATGTCGGATCGAATCGGCTTCTTGCTCGATACTTCGGCACCCTGGTTTAGCGGTTTCCAATCATCGGTCCGTTTGTCAAATACCAGCCAGCCACTAGGTTTTTTTTTAACGATACTCTTGTAAGGACCGAGGACACCTACTGGATATGTAAGGGTGGCGTCGTACTTGGCTTCAAGGAACCTAGAAAAAAAACACACACGATAATACATGATATTATTTGTACGAGTTTAATTTAAACGACGACATTGACGATCTAAATTTTATGTTAAGTTTTGTACTAAGTAAGCTTGTTAAAAGGCATTTGCGCTTACCTCGTCTTATAGATCCCCATGCAGACGCTGGCGATGGTGACGTACTGGAAGGGGTCTACCTCGGTGGCATCCAACATCAACTGTCTGAATTGCAGACACGCCCTTCTCAAGATGTCTACGTCAGAACGGCAGTAGGACTCCATTTCTTTACGGAAATCGAAGACGGCGTCACGTCTTGTCTCGTGCCATTTAAGGAATGCCTCTCTGTCTGCCGTTGACATGTAGTCTGCACCGTAAGACTTGTGATTCGGGTAAGGACCGACGTAATGTTGGTTTTCTCGCTTGTTAAAAAAGTGCGGGAAAAAGCCCTTACATAATTCCGTCAGTCCAAACGCTTTGGGTAGTGTCGCCAATTTCATGGGCAGGAAGTTCAGGGAATCCAATACCCGGATGTGTAGACCCTTGGACACCTCCATGTACATGATTTTCGATCCGTTATAAATCACCTTTGAGGGTCTCATGCTATTGTTCACCAGGTATTCTAGGAGAAACACGCCATCGTAGCCCTACAAAAATAGAAACAGAAATACTATTACATTACAATGTTCAATTATTATTTCATAATCCATTTACAAAAAGTCATTTCCGATAATATGTTAAATAGATACTATTGTTTATACCTGTATTAGTAATCAAATGGATTACCTTCATGTTGTGAGCCAGGACCGTGACGTCTTTATGTTGGGCACTAAACAACCAGTTCCCGAAGTGTTCAAGCGTACTATCTCCTTGGAATATGACTTCCCGGCAACCGCACGAGTTAGGGCAAGGGGGATGTACAAAAGTTTCGCTTTCTTTATCCCAGGCGTCGCATTTCGTACATCTGCTCCCGCAAACGTCGCATTTAGAGTAGGGAGTCAAATTGATGTCCTTGCAATCCTCGCAGACCGTTTGGGCTACCACAAAATTCGGCACGTGTCTGGGCTGTCCGCACCACGATTTGAAGCATCCTTGACATTTGCTATTCTCGTCGGGAACATAACCTTCAGTGCATTGGGCGAGAGTGTCTTGGGTAGCCTCGAAATCAAAGAAGATGAACTTTTTGACGGGCTTCTTGGGCTCTTCAGGAAACAGGTAGCACTGATGCTCCCCAGTGACCCAGGACTTGCAACATTTGCACATCCATTCCCCGCAATCGTGCAGTTCCACCGGCCGCTTGAACCTGTTGATGACTTTCTTGCAGGTTGTGCACCGCCAGAACTGGTCGCATTGCGAGAGAGTCACGTCCCTTTTGTTGCCGTTCTTCCTGGTTGTTTTTACGAGGTGACGTTCGAAACATTCGAGGGACCTACAGACCATATGGCAGGACCTGCAAGTCATGGTGACGTCAGTTTCCGGGCAATTTTGACTCTTACATGTCAGACAGGTCGTCTCGCACCGGTGCTTGGTGTTTTCGTTATATTGCTTAAAACACCTCTCGCAGAAATAAATGGCGCTGAAAAAGCCCGCAATGTTGACAATGGCGTGGAAATGGCTGACCCCTTCGTGATCCACCAAATACAAATATAGGAGGGGCCAATCTTCGTGATCGTTGGTCGGTACCCTGATAAATTTGTTGCCCAAGGACGCCGCCACCACGGCGATTCGAACATTGAGCGCTTCTTCGTAAAAAGGCAGATCGTTGAGGGATCCGGGCCGGTCCGTGGACACACCGGCTTTTTTACAGAGGAGAATGGCCAAGCGTTTCTGATCTTGCTTGTTTTTCTTTAGAATTTCTTTGTATGCATGAGCGGAAATTTGACGGTGTTCCACGAGTATTTCAGTATTGATCAGATGTCTATTTGATGTTTTCACTTGCCGCCATTCTTCGTCATGTATGATACACTGTTTAGCCAACCCTACCCCAATAGCTCTAGCCATACAGAGCTGGTCGTCGTTGATGATCTGAACTATGGACCTCTTTTGATGTATACTGTTGTCCGATCCATTGATTTTAGTGACTCGTTGTCTCCCTTCACCCTGTGGAATATGTAATGCGCCAACCATCACTGTAACAAAAAAAGTACGATTCCTTAAAGTCTATATATCATTTTTGTACGTTTCATTTATTATTATTATTACTATTATTATTATTATTATTATTGTTATTAGCATTATTATTATTATTATTTATTATTATCATCATTATTTTTATTGCTGTTGTTGTTGTAGTTTATTTTATACTAACCTTGAAAAGAATCGTCGACTGCCAGATTTTCCTCGCTGTGCAGGACGTTCTCGATCTTGGAGAAGATCTTTTCTACGTTTATGTCCCCCGCCTCCATCAGAGGGACAACCACGGCGTGATTGAGGGCGTCGTGACGTATAACGACTCTCAACAGATCGTTGTCGTTGATACCTTCCCGGGCTTTAGTTAACATATCCTCGAAAAGACGACGCAGTTGACGTCTTAAATCTGTCAATCGTCTCCCTTGCCATTGATCGTTAAACCTGACCTTATAAGTTTTCTCAATTCCGGTAGCTCGGGCGAACCGGCGCGTCCCTGTCAGTTCGATTCTGTAGGGTTCATCGGCGCCACCTTCCTGCGTCGAACTTTCAGCGCCGCCCCCTTGCATTGGAAGGTCAGTCATCGTAGACTCGTCGTGATCTGTCTCCACCGAGTTATTTCGCAATCCCGACGGTCCAGGTACTGGTAAATTAAGGGGGTGGGTCTCTAGGTGTCTACGATAGGCTTGGTATCCAGAAAACAGGACCCGACATCGGGAACAGTAAAACTTCTTCCCGGTCCTGTAACTATGTAAATTACGATTATTAGTAATTAATTGACACGCAAAATATTAAAAAAAAGATAAATAACAAACACACAAATAACTTTATCATCTTACCTAAAATCGCCATCTTTGATACATGCTAAAGATGCCGTTACCATGTCTTCATGTTCTAAGACCGCTGCCTCAAACGCAGGAGACCAAGGCTCAAAGTCATCGTCTTTAGGACCCGCCGCTTGAGACCTAGAATCGGTCTCTGTGTTGAGCACATCCTTTTCAAAACCGGGAGACCATGGTTCGAACTCATCCGCCTGCGCGACTTTGTTTGGTTCGGGGGATTTTAGAACGTCCAGAAGGGTATCGGCTTCCTCCTCCGTCCATTCCGGTACAGGTGTTCCCGGATGTCTCAAAAATTCATTGTACAACAGTTGTTGCGTCACGTCTACGATAAAAGGATGAGTTCCTAGGCCTAAAGCGGTGAAAAAATGTAGAAACTCCTGGACCGTGACGCCTTCTGCCAACATAGCGGCAACGATGTCTTCGAGAGCCATATCTGATAAAAAAAGTATCGTTTTAAGTAGAAAGTTCACAATCGTTTGGTAAATAGCATCAAATTTTATTAGTAACTCTGTCAGTAAAAAAAAATAATAAAAAAAAAAATAAAATAAATAAAAATAAATAAATACGTGAATACTAGATTATTTCCCTTTCATCATAACCCTTTTTATGTAGATCTATTTAATTGTCATTCTGTTGTATAAAGAGGTCAACATTATTAATGGTCAAATCGGAAAATGACCGGAATATGGCTATTGACTTGGACTCAGGAAATCCGCAAACTGATCAGCGATTTATAGCTTTTCGCACAAATTTATATCACATTCTTTGACACAACAACAATGGCTTCAGAAGTAATATATTTATTCATGTTGTGATATTTTTGTTATAATACTATGCACACGTTATTTGGAATGGTGTACTGTGAAGGAAAAATAATTAATTGCGACATAATACTTACAAAATCGTGTTACATTTTTATGAGCTAATATAGGTTTGATACATGTTATTAGTATTCATCGTATTACTAGTACATGTTAATGGTATGTGTATACATTGTACTTATTATACTTACAGAATGAAACACCAAAAGTAGTGACTGTGGTAACACCGGAGAGGAAAAAATTAAACTTCGAAGTAAGTACTGTACTCCATTTTATATGTGATTTTTAATGTTATATAGAGGTTTCAATTATAGAATAAATAGGTGTAAAACAAAACGGTCACCGAACTAGTTTCCGAGTTATCAGATTATGGAATTTTTTATTTTTTATATTACATGTATATGTTATGATCTATTTGGTCAATGCATACCAATATACGTAAGTTGTAATGAACATTTGTCGGACTACATTTTAATATCTTTTATTATTGTAGACATCAACACCAAATGATAGTATATGTACAACTAGAGACGTCATAAGTAGTATGGACATTTCGTCCATACATTATGAAAGTGAAGTTAAGTTGGTAAGTGATTTTTTTTTAACTTTAGTAAATGTATGTATCATGTAATACTTTCGATAATATGATTTATTCACGCATTTATTTTAGCTATTTATAAAACTCGACGACATTGTTGTTGTTGTTGCTGTTTTTATCCTAGAAAGGACTGAATTGATATATAAGGAAGATAATAATGTATTTAGTTCAATCTTTTTATTTATTTATATGTCACATCTTCCAAGTAATAATGTCTCATTAAACTTTTTTTCTAGTGTAAATAGATCATACATTTATTTATTTAATAGTTAAGATATACTTAAATATTATTTTTCAGATTGAGATACGCGCACAGATAACTGTCGTTGAAAGGAAGATAGGAGAACTTAATAATGAACTACAAAAATTGAAACAAATCTTGGAGTAATTAAAAAAAATGTTCAGGCAGTGTTTACTTACTGAATAATGGTAGTATGACAGTGTTTAACTCTACAATAATGTTTTATATTCCCATTCTGTTTCTTTATACTGTAAACTAAAACAATAAAATGTGTATTCTATTTGTTTTTTTCCTTTTATTATTTAAAAGTTAATAAACAGCAAGAAAAAAACATATTGGCACATTGTATTTCCGTTCAAACGTGATTAGTGCATATAGAAAATACTAATACTAAAGTTAACTTCTCTTTTTTTTCATCTAAAAACTGATGTCTAACTTTGTGGCTGGTGTTGTTTAATACACTATTGCTGAATGTACATACACGCACTCTGTATTGTTTTATCAGCCAAAATGTTCATAATTGAATAGAATCTGTTAAATCGCTGATCGAAAATGTAACACATGACAAATATATTTCTCGATATAATCAGGAAATACAAGTACATACAATAAAATGTGAAAATTAAAGCTGCTTTATATGTAGCGTAAGATGAATATATTTCAATATAATGCCCTGACCAGGAAATACATGTATAATAAATAACCAGTTGACCGTCGATATTCACTGAGTTCAGAATGAGTGTATCACTAAGAGCTTTAAGTACACTGTAACAATAGGACATCATTAACTCGCTTTACTAGTATCCGGGTTTTGTGTGTGCCCCACTTATAATGATTGTGTGTAGTATACTATAAATGTATATTTATTAGTGTGTAGTCTTATTAAATATTTAATTACAAATATGATAAAAAATACTTACTCGTTCGATGATATCTTCTAAATATAATCTTATATAATGTCTGATAACATAATAAAGTCAGCGTGCGCGATTTAAAACGTATGACTCGTGACGGCTCTGGGCGTTTCTTAAATAAAGACGTTAAGTGGTGCTTGAGGTTAACGGACCAATTAACGTACGATAGACGCGCTATCGCCAATGAATTTAAACGCTGTAAGGGAAGTTATTTACATTCGACCAATCGTTTTAAAAACGTACTCGTCGTTACCGCGTAGCGTCGGTCCGCTGAAGTGACGTCTCATTGGTTCGATTTAAAATAACCGTCATTTTAAAGTGGCGTTGGTACTCGATCGCGTGACCGCTTTAAACAAAGTGACACACTTATGACTCATACCCGCGTGACATCGCCTGACGCTGATGACGTCAATAACCACTTATAAACCCCTTAAGTCATTTCCGGTAAATCCCCCATAGTGACCCCTTTGTAGTGGCAGATTTTAAATTAAACATCTTTTAAAATTCTTATGCCACATGTGATTTTAACATGTTTCATTAATTAAAACAGTAGGATTTGAAGTCGAGACTCATCAATTAAAACAGTAGGATTTGAAGTCAGGACCTACTAATGACTTTTAAACCTTAAGCATGCTACATATCCAATAATTGATGATATGATTGTTAATTACACAGCCTAAATTCTCTGTTGACAACTTCAAACAGTCCAATGATATTACTAGAGACATGTCATGTGTTGTAGATCCTGATTAGAAATATTTGCCTATAGATATTACTAGAGACATGACAGCAAGTATCTAGTGTAGATCCTGATTAGAAATATTTGCCTATAGATATAACTAGAGACATGACAGCAAATATCTGTAGTGTGGATCCTGATTAGCTATCTTTGCCTATGGGATATCAATTTTATGCCTTTTGGGTTATAAGTTGTTGTTGTTGTTGTTTAGTTTTTTTGTTTTTTTAAGCAAATCAATAGAACCATTTGAATTTATAAAATAAAACCAGGGCTTAATATAAAATCAGGGTTTTTTTCCCTTATCATTTAAAAAGCATCTCCAAAGCACAACACTCAGTCATATTTAAAGAACCTTATTTTGTTGAATTAATTGACATACAGTAGAAAAGTTGCTATTTCTCTTGGTTGTTGCTAATCAATTTGTTTTTTTTTCCAATTAGACATTCAAAATCTTTTTTGTCATATTTGTTACCTTTCTATTTGACTCTTGAAATGAAACAATTCATGGGAGCCATATATTTTCATAGTTTTCATTTCGCATTTTCTGACCGGTCAGAATTTATTTTTGATTTATTGTCCACAGTTTTATTGTCATTTGTCTTCTATGGAAGAGTATTTCATATTGCAATTTTAGCATTTTTTATGTTCATCTCACAATGGACTATTGGACTCTAACAAACATGAGAAAGAACGCCTCAGTACAATAACTGCTATAGTCCATTGTTGGTATTTCTTTATGGTACATGTCAGTGAAAATGGAATCAATATGTGTATTTGATCAACAAAATATCGCCCAATTATGTCGTCAAAGATTCACTTTTTTTCATCCAATAAAAGGGCGTGACAGATGTTTGGCATCCAGCGTTGTCTGTGACGTTAAACTAACCTGGTCATTTGTTGTTGTGGGAGGGTAACAAACTGTATTGTAATTTTTTGTAAAGCATGATTGGTTTGCTTAAAATATTGCTAAGGTGTTAAATCTTAGCCTGGGTTCAACAGGAAAAATATGTTTTAACAAGGGGTGAATAAAAACTCCCAAGATATTCCAAAATAATTTACCCTGATTGCTGATTTTCATATATTGCCCCTGTCAGTCTTACAGAATTAATTGTTTATGTCCATTTGGTGGAGAGATTCCTATATCTCATAGCATTACTGCCTTGGGGATTCACCCCTTCATTCTACCACATACCTCTCGACATGCCAAGCAGAAGTTAATCAGGCTCAGCCAGAAAGTGCAGATCCAGATCAGCCAGCTACAGCTTGAAGCTGTCAGTTCAAGATCTTTACTATTTGCTGAGGAGTCTCATGTTTTGCATCGTTTATTAAAGGTGGTATCCAACAGTGTTTGTGAATATTTTTTTTTCTCAAATGACCAAATATGTTATTGATATCTAAAAAATCATCGCACAAATTGTTGTTTATTGATGTCCTACATCTGTGATATGAGCAAAGCATAGCACCTCACTCGTCATTAGTCATTAAATAAGGGTAGTTCCTATCTTAGCCAAGCTGCACAATTAGCTTTTTTTAAAGTAAGAAACCCACGTAACCATTTACTCTTGCCATCATGTTATATCATCATCCGGGTAATCTGCTATCATGTCGTATCTTTTTTATGCAGTAATCCTTTCGTTTCCTTAATCATTTGTAGAGTAAGAACAAATGAAAGTTCAGCACGAATATTCCACAATTTGTTCGGTCTTAACAATTGATGAACTATTCAAAATCATTTCACTTTATAATATTGGAAATTTTATGCAGAAATTATGCCCAAAATCTCTAAAAACCTGTTTTAAATTGTTAATTATGGTGAAGGCAAACTGTAGGATACATACCACCTGAAACTTATATCATGCTTTTTTTTTTTTCCTATACAAAATCTTACTTATTTTATAATTGATACAAGTTAAATTACTTCAAGAAAAATGGCTACACGCAAAGGTGGCAAGATATATTGCTAGAGATTCAGTAAGAAATTGTGCAGATCCTGCTCAGACAAAATGCTGGATAGCGCAATCGATTGAGCATCGACTCAATGTACAGGAGGCCTTGGCTTTGATCCTGGGCCGTGACATACCAAAGTTCTTAAAAATGGTTATGGTATAGCTAGCTCCCTTGCTAATGCTCAAGTTAATATAAGGGTAGTTCTACGGCTGGTTGGCCGGGTGTCAGGATAATGTGACTGGGTGTGGTATCATGCCAGATGTTCACAGCATGCTTTACTCAGTGAAGGCAGCACTATATCTGCTTTAAGAGAACACCGTCTCCAGAAAACTGAAATACTACTGTGGGAACGATAAACCCAATAAACAATAGACAGGGGGTTGGCTGGTCTGGATCTACTTTTGTTTGAGCTGGTTGATTCATGCTCATCAGGCTAAAATCTAACAAATACAGCAGGTTAAACAAGGCAAAAAATACTAAAACTTGCTAAATACTTTAAACATCTATGCCAAAACCATCTCTTGTAGCCATCTACCAGGCATGTGGCGTTTTCACCAATAATTGCAGAAAAGCAGTAATAAGATTGCATGTTGCTCGACGCCTTGATTAGGTATTGGAGATCTTCCTTCGTCGATAATCAGCTTATATTTGGTCAAGTTCCGGGGGATGGTGCCCAGGCAGAAACATGGACGTAATTAAACTGGCGAGATACCATCTTTTCAAACACTCTACTGCAGTGTATTGTACAGTAAAACACATTTAGAGCCAGCAGAACAGACACTTGCCTTGGGTTTTTTTTTCACAGGTTGAACCATGAAAAAATCTTCAGATGTGTAGCCAATAGTTGTCTTGCATGGTGGGTTTAGTCCTTTCAAAATTTGCTTTTTAGAAAAAAGTTGTCCATGTATGGTGTTCCTTTATCTGCAATAGCAATGTTCTGTATGCACTATTCTCTGCTAAATTTGAAATGTTGGCATAACTTTTTATAAAAAACGACAGTCCCTTTTTTTTTTTTTGGTTTCTTGGCTTTATTATACTCTATGATTGTCTTTTTTCCTTTACTGATTGTTACCTATAAAACCTAACATTTTTATACATCTTCACACATTTCCTGTAAAGAAATGCCATTCTAGACTAATTATAATGTCTTGAATACATTAAAGCCACATCATAAAGTCATTAGTTGAAAGTGTTTTAATTTCATTACATTATATGAAAACATTGTTCGTTATGTTGCCACTTTGAAATCAAAGGGATTCAGGCCTTGCATGTGCCTTGTCATAGACTTCAAGCCATAATTATCCTTCAAGTTACATACCGTCATTGACCAGCCAACAACACTCTAGGCTTTACCTTTTCATGCCATCACATGTGAGGGCTGTCAGATATGGATTTCTTTTCTGCGACATGTCAATTATCGAGGATTGGATATGTCGTGAGAGATGCATGTTCTCCGACATGTCAACAAGTTCAATCTGCAGCTACCGTTGCCCTCGGAAACGATAAGCGGACTAACTGGCCAAGTCAACGAACCAGTTCTTTAGCTCGCTAAGTAATAAACTTAAGCTTAAGCCTATTAATGGAAGTGAGGCAAATGACTGGCAGTGACTGCTGGTTTGGAGGAAAGATAAGTGAAGAAAGTTGTAAAGAAAAAATGTATATTTTATTATTTTATGCAATTTATATTTATGATATAAATATTTGGCAACATAGACAATCTGATAAAAAAATATGGCTTTACATATTAATTTGTAAGATGCAAGGTCACAAAAATGGAAAAAAAAGAGGTCACAAAAGAGTCAGTACTTTGCATACAATCTGGGGGTCCTTATTGACTATTTCCAGCAATGAGGAAGGAACAAGGCATTTAAAATATTGACATTGGTTTGTTTTCTTGTTAGAAGAGAAGGGAAGCTAATTAAATATTTAAAAAATGCACAGATTTTAGAGAAAAAAATAATTTAAATAGGCTCTTTTGTTTAATTTTGGAAGTGGGGAAGAAAATCCAATGTTGAGTGAATATTGATTTCTTTGATTGTGTGAGGGAACCAAAAACTGGGGGGGAAAGTGCATGAATTTAAGATTGTTAAGTGTTAAATCTGAACTTTTGCAAAAATGGAACAATTAAGACAAAAATTAACCTGTGCACAGGCATACCTGTACTAACATATCGGTCACAAATGTCACATATTGGTCACATACATGCATCTGTCACATATCTTTAACATAAAAACATGTAATTGCTGATCAGATCGTGATAACATTTTGTAATTCTTTTTTTGCTTTTAACTAAATACATTGGTAAGCATATTACTAACATTTCTGTAAAAATCTTACTTTTTTCTAATTTAAGCTCTACTTTTTAAACATAACAGTGTAGCTGTTGTCATGACACTATTGTTAGTATCTGCATAGTTTAGTTTTTTTAACGTTCATTTTTTGAAAACTGTCAGAGACATTCACTTTGAATACTTGTAAACCGTTACAGATACTAACTTCAAAATTGGAATACTTGTTCAGTATTAAAAGTGCAGCTCATTTCAAAGGGAAGGTTAATTAGTTTTGACTAAGTTTAGCCCATTTGTTGGCTTAGACATTTTATTTTCCTCTCCAGCCCTGAGGTAGCTAGATGTACACAGTTTTTACTCAGAACTGTCATCGTTTAGTATTTTGGTTAGCAATAAATACTAATTCTATTTCAAGTGATTTTTAAAAAAAATATTATTTTATTTGGTCTGCACTTAATACTTAGTTTGTTTCTAATGATTGATGAATTTTTATTTTATTTTATAGTGAAAACTTATTTTGTTTCCAATAGTCTTTTTTTTTTATTATTATTATTATTATTTTATTGGTTAGCACTTAATATAATATTGTTTCTTATGATTTTTTTTTATTATTATTTTATTGGTTAGCAATGACTACTGATTTTGTTTCATATAATTGTTATGTTTTTGATTATTCTGTTGATAAGAACTCCCATACACAACAGATACATCTGAACAAACTTGTTATCAGATCACTAACAAGAAAACAACATTTCTATAGGAAGTCGGTCATCAGGGGGTCAGCAGGGCTGTAACCAAGGTGACAGGATACATGGCAGGGATGCTGTTTACATCAAACAGTTCATGACAGGCCACATTGTGGCAGAGGATTGATGGGCCTGTAAAGCTGGACACAACAAAACAACAATAAGGCCAAACTAATACAAATATATGGTTTTCTCTATTAACTATGATTTTTAAGGTTTTAAAGATTTTTTTAATTGGGGAGAGATAAGCAATAATAAGGTATTGGTTAGAGCAATATGTAGTGTTCCATATTTTACCCTGACTGCTAAGGTTTTAAAGAAATTTTAACAAAAAGAAAAAAATGAAACAAAGCTGGGCATAGACAAATACATGGTTTTATTATATTTTGAGACCATTTTAAATTGAATTAAAAGATAAATATTTATTAAAGTTTTAACAAAAAAGGATCAATTGTTTCTGGACACATGAAAAAACTAATGCCACCAACATTCTTAGACAAATGATGTCACACTTGCAGGAACATTTTTTATTTGAGATTTGGCACAAGCTTATATTTTAACTCGCAGAAGAATCTCGGGGACTTAATGGTACAAATTGTGCTTGTTATGCACCATGAACCGGGTCAAACCAAAGACTTAAAAGTTGGTAGTAGTGGCTTCCCTCCTAACGCTTGGGGCTAAGGGGACAGCATTACGCCTGACTCGTCAGTGTCAGTATAATGGACCGACTGGGTTCAGTCCTTGGGCATCTCATAATTGCGCGTGTGGTATTATGATAGAAATGTTGCTGCACAGTATAGGCAAAAATGCCGGCATATCCCAGTCCCATCCCTGGCATTGTAAATTGTCATATTACAGTGAAGTGTTTAAGATACTATTAGTCAACACATAGTTGTCACAGTCAGAGCTTGAGCAAAATCACAACTGAATTTCTGCAATTTAGTCCAGATCTTTAATTTAACTGAAATCAGACTCTAGTTCAGCATTTTAAAAAAACATCAAACAAAATTCACTGCAAGCCAGCTTGAAGACCTTCCTACAATCTACAATCCCAACACAATCTAGGTTCTCCTAGTACAAGAAGTGGTAGTGCAATCAGTAGAGTGTCGGCTCAAGGTTTTATACCGGGCTATGACATATGCATTCGTATTAAGAGTAAGATAGATCAATTTACCGGATCTGGTAGTGCATTAGTAGAGTATCGGCTCCAGAGCCCAGGGTTCGACCCGGGCTTCAACATACCAAAGTCAATGAAAATGGTAGTGGCATAGCTCCCTTGCTAACACTTAAGCAAATATAAGGTTATTTCCACGACTGGTTGGCCCGATGTCAGGATAATGTGACTGGGTGTGGTACATGTATCATGCCATGTATTCACAGTACACAGTGATGGCAGCACTATATCTGCTTTACGTTGACACAGTCTCCAGATAACTGAAATACTGTTGGTGTGACAATAAACCCAATGAAAAAATAAAACACATAACACTCGACAAAATATAAGAGCATAGTTTCATGACAGGTTGGCCTGGTGTCAGGATAATGTGACTTGGTGCAGTATCATGCCAGGTGTTCATTGCATGCTTTACACAGCGAAGGTAGCATTATAACTGCTTCAAGTAGATACCATCACCAGATAACTGAAATACTGTTGTTTGGCGGGACGATCAACCCAATAAACAAACCATGCTGTCATCCAGGTTATCACAGTGGTGGCAGCAGTACCTTTGCATCAAGCTAGTCTCTCAATAGCACTGTTTAAAGCAGCTACAGTTGTTTTTTGATTGCCTGCATGCCTTTATGCATTATAGTTTGATTTCTACCACAAGAACCACTTACATATTTTGGCTTGGCCTTTATTTTAGCATACCACAAAATTAACAAGTAAAAACACATCAAAGAACAGTGAGATTTACTTGTAATAGATATGTTGATAAAAAAGAAATGACTGATCATAAATAATCATCAGAAAGTGTTTGACACCTTTATTACATAGGAAGGCTTGTTACAAATACAAAGTTATTTAGACCCACTGAAGTTTTTGTAAACTGATCTACTTTTACATACTGTTGGATTTTGTTATTTGTTACACTTTTTTATTTTTTTCTTGTTGTTTAGTTGAACATGCTACCAACATGTATAATATAATAACGGGTGTGTGCTTTTGCTATATGATAACCATGATATAGTACCTCACCATGCTCACATCAATAGAATGTAACGTCAAGTCACATTATTCTGTCATGAGACAAACCTGTTCTTCACTTCACATACAAGCCAAGTTTGATTATTATAGTGATACAAACATTATGGCACTTTTTCTGTACCCTGGCTTTGGTTCTTACCTAGGACCTGTTTTTTTGTACTAATGTGCATGGTCTTAACATACTATACATTGCTTAGCTTGCCAAAACATGGCTTGTATGCCCTAGTAAGGGTTGTTCCATTTTGTGGGTAGTAAGCTAGATGTGGTTTTCTTATAAAAAATCAAAGTAGTTTTTACTTCTCTGGGAAGCCCTGTACATGCTATCCGGCATTCCTATTTTAAGTGTTCACTGTTTTTTTTTTGTTTTTTCCTCATAACCTACTACTGTATATCTGGATACTACAAATTGCCTCCTATAACCAATAATTGATAAATAATGCAGAATTTGTAAAATCTAAACTGTCATGGCAGGCATTGCCTAATACATGAAATGACAATATTATGCTGTAAATGATTAGTTTGTTGTTATAATGTCATCACTGTGATATAATTATTCTTTAATAATGGAATAAAATGCAAAACTAGAATTATATAATTTGTAAAAGCTTTTTTTTTTTCAGTTAAAGCTTCAAGGAAAACTTTAATGTCATCAAAGTAGTTCTACTTAATTGCACAATGAACTGTGACAAGCGCATTGTTTGTTTGAATTAAATTTGTGCCAGTCAACACAAAATAGGTTGGAGAGTAGGTATTGTCACTCGAGAGATGTGATAACAACATGCTGACCTGCATCCTTATTCCTAAAAAACTGCATTCATTAAAGTACATAACTTAAGAGACAATGATTGTTGTGCGATTGGACGTGCTAATCAGATGCATCGTGATCCAAGCTTTCGCCCACACGTTGGAGCAGTGACAGCACAACTAGACTGCAGGTTGTATTCACATAGCCGGCACATTTGAAAAACTTTGTTCCGAGTTTTATTATTTGACTAGTATTCCCAGTTTTTCATCATTTCCTAGAAGAAATGCTAAGAAATGGTCAGTATTGTTTTTAAGTGTTTTTTTTATAGACTTTCTTGCAGACGAAAAGTTGGACATTTAGCAGATGGTCTGTGTTACTGGCAGTATATAGTCTGGTGTCAGAGTTGCATTCTCAGCTTTCTCAGAAAATGGTTTAAGATTGGAAAATGTTTCACTGATGTCCTTAAGCAACTAGTAATAAAGAAGCAAATGCCAGTCAGTCCTCTGATTTAAATAGGAATAACAGAAAAATTATTTTAAATTAATTTGCCACAGCGTTTTTGGTATTAAATTTTAGTTATGAGTTTGCTGATTTTCAATACTCTATCAAATTTGTATGAATTTCATTATATATTCATGATTTGCTATAAGCGATTACAGAAAATGTTGATAACATTTTCATCGCAACTTTGGTAATCTATGTTGGTTGCACTTAGTTTTACCATAATATTCCCATCATGATGTAAGTTTTTTTACAATTTGGCATCAACAATTTCAGTTGACCTCTCCTGCACTTTATGTACAAGTATAACAATAATTGTGCTGAGGCAGGGAAAATAAATGACATTATTCACTAGTACTGTTCTTACGAAAATTTGAATGTTTATGGTTGCAGTGTATTGTAGGCCCTTAAACATTATTTAAATTATTTATCTATTATTTTGACTCCAAAGTTTTAGGACTTTCCTGTCTAATAAGGTTTTTTAGACTGTGATATCCCTTTAAAATCGACTGTCTAAACCAAAAACGCAAAAACACTTCCCATAATCCATCTTACAAGAATTACCATTCCATGTCATCAAAGCGCTGGAGAATCTGCCTCTTCTCTGTTTGCCTTTGCTCAGACTATGATTGCGAGTGTCATATCAGTCGTTGCAGTTTAGATGTAATTTTCAGTGATAACAGACACTTTCTTCACAACTATCAATAAACTACAGAGCCATGAATCATTGCTGTCGATATTGGAACGAGACATAGCGGAAAACATATTTCATGCTCAGCAGACAAATCCATCTTTGGCATTGCTAGATTTGGTAACAATTTTGAGGTTTAAAAACTACATGAGTAGAAATATACATTAAAAATGTGTTACTTCTTTTTGGGGGATGTTATGAAGACTGACAGTGAAGTACTTTGTTGCAAAATTGGATACGATGTTTTGTGTTGAAAATCTCATCTACTTGCATACCAATAATTCTGCTATATTGATACATTTCTTATGTTTTATATTTAATTAAAATGGTTGTATACATTTGATTGACCTTAATATTAGGTATCTGATTATTTTCTACATTAGATTTTTTGTTGGTTTGCCATTAATTAAAATGTATGATTTATTTTATTGTCATATCATGGTAATAAGCAAGGTAGCAATCAATAAATATTTTATAAAGCTGGAAACATTTTTTTTTATCTGTTAGCCTCATACCTCTGCTTGTGGTGCTCTGTAAGTGGAAGAATGCATTACATAACAAGGTGGTGATGAATAATTCTTTAGCTAAAAAAACAACAACAGTTTAACCTTCTTGTTTTGCTTTAATTTAAAGTGTTCTTGTGTGCCTATAAAGTATCATTGTGAAAAGAAAAAATTACATTAGCCATCATCTAACCTTTTTGTTTTGATTTAATTTTAAGTGTTCTTGTGTGCCTAAAAAGTATCATTGTGAAAAAAAAAATTACATTAGCCATCATCTAACCTTTTTGTTTTGATTTAATTTAAAGTGTTCTTGTGTGCCTATAAAGTATCATTGTGAAAAGAATTTACATTAGCCATCATCTAACCTTTTTGTTTTGATTTAATTTAAAGTGTTCTTGTGTGCCTAAAAAGTATCATTGTGAAAAAAAATTACAGTAGCCATCATCAGATCTAACCTTTTTGTTTTGATTTAATTTTAAGTGTTCTTGTGTGCCTAAAAAGTATCATTGTGAAAATAAATTACAGTAGCCATCATCTAACCTTTTTGTTTTGATTTAATTTTAAGTGTTCTTGTGTGCCTTTAAAGTATCATTGTGAAAAAAAATTACATTAGCCATCATCTAACCATTGGAGCCATCACTTCATCCTACAAAGTGACAATTACTTTGGTATCATGAAGGTCTGTAATTTGTCTAAATTTACATGCATTAAGGGAGCAGTCTGTTGAACTGAGCTTCTGTCCAGGGATCAATAATTGGCTTGCTGAGGTCTTTCCCTGCTGATTGATTTATGGCCCTTGGCCAGCCAGGCCCCTGGCGGTAAACAGGAAGCCCCAGACAGTTTTTTACCAATATATAATCATTAAATGTGCTACAGAAACAGACTTGGGGCAGAGGAGCTTAGTACAGTGATATCCTTCAATGAGAATTAATGACGACTAGCTTACACTTGGCTGCCTTGTTGTTGTTTTTTTATCATCAGCGAGTGACAATATTATTGTGTCTTTTCTGGCCAGAGGTCTGACTGTACTAAATTAAGGCAAGGTTATTTATGCCAGGAAAGGATTTCCATATAATGACACCAGAACATATTAAATGATGATGGAAACTTCCCATATGGAATTTGAAATGAATCATATTCATATGTATTACTACTATATGGATATTTTTTGTATATCACCATCTACTTATATTTGTCTCTTATGTAGAGTCTGAAATCATTCTCAAGCACCCTAGTGGCTATATGTTAATATCATTCAAAACCAACCAATTAAATAATGGATATTTGTCGGAAACTAAAGTTTCTGGTTATAAATTCATTGTATATGATTTAATGATGAATGGTCTCACATAGTAGGAACTCTTATTATTAATAAGTAAGTAGTCACCATAATCAGCACCTCTAAAATATTATTTTTTTGTGTGGCAGAAACCCATGCTTCATTTTCTCTGCCACAACATTGTTCACCCAAGACCAAGAAAGATTCCAATGAAAGTAATGGCCAGATTGCACAAATTCCTCAACTGACTGCTGGCCATTGCTGGGCCCCTGGAAACAAATGTATTTTTTCTGCTCCACTTACAGGCGTGCAGTCTTGAATGGCAATTAACGCTGCATTTAGGGGATTATTGAGTTAAGGGTCAGCAGGGGTCACCGTGAAGCCAGAGTGCCAATGAATGCTTCAGTGAATACCGCTGTTGGCCCAACTAATGAGGACCTAGGGAAGGCCATGATTCACGGGACAGAATGCAGAGGTTCGGATGAAAGTATAGGCTGGTTCTCACTAAGCATAAGTTATTGTTTATTGAGTTTATCGTCCCACCAACAGTATTTCAGTTATCTGGAGACGGTGTCCACTTGAAGCAGATATAGTGCTGCCTTCAATGTGTATAGCATGCCGTGAACACCTGGCATGATACCACACCCAGTCACAATATCCTGACTCCGGGCCAACCAGTCGTGGAACTACCCTTATATTTGCTTGAGCGTTAACAGTGGAGCTATACCACTACCATTTTTAACGACTTTGGTTATGTCGCGGCCGGGGATCGAACCCGGGGCCTCCCGTACCTGGAGCCGATGCTCTACCGATTGCGCTTCCAGGTCCGGTCTCAAGCATAAGTTATGACTTGAACTTAAAAACATTGTTTTTGTATTGGACAAACCAAGATGTCCTTATTTGTTAATATGTGGGTGTTACCTCAAAATAGTCCAGTAAAAAAAACGTATCTTGCAAAATTTCAGGCATGTATTGGAAAGTAATTTAAAGATAGCTTCTCCTCTGAAATCAATGGATTGAGAAATTCTTAGATAAAATGATGGGTAAATATGGGCCTAAGTGTTTATTAGACTTGCCTAAGCTGTTATTTCTTCCTCCGAACACTGTATATTTTAAGCACTAACAGCTTAGCCTTCGCTGTGTTACCATTGCTTTTAGAATCAATGTTTTCCTTTAAGAACAAAGCCCTCCATTTCAGGTATTTTTTGTAAACAAGTTTTATGCTAAGAACTGATTTTAGGAGATTATAGCTCATGCTAAACGTGTTATTTCTTCGTCAAACCCTGTATATATGTGGCCATTACGTTGCTTCCTTCTCTTTGTTACCCTGCAGTAAAAATTACTATTCTAGAACGGAGCCATCCACTAAAGTTATCTTCATTCAGAAAACTGATTCAATGACAAGTCATTATGATTCATCTGATATTTCCCTTCTTAACCGAGTACATTAAAGTACATACAGTTCTAGTGCTACCCAGTTATCTTTTTTTAAGTAAAGCAAACCATGTTGCCACTTTCTTTTGAGATCATTTTACATAATCATTCATCAGCTCTAATGTGTATATATCTTTTGCTGAAATCCCTATTCTGCCTACCGGACCTGGTGGCGCAATCGGTAAAGCGTCGGCTCCAATAGGCCCTGTTTTCAAACCTGGTCTGTGACATACCAGAGTCATAAAAGATGGTAGTGGTATAGCTCCCTTGCTAATGCTCAAGCAAATATGGTGCAGTTCCACGACTGGTTGGCCTGGTGTGAGGATAATGTGACTGGATGTGGTATCATACCAGGTGTTCACGGCATGCTATACACAGTGAAGGCAGCACTGCTTCAAGTGGACATTGTCTCCAACCAACAAACAAACTATCCGGCCTACTTAATGGATTTGAAAATAATTAACATTTAAAGCAATATATTTCATGAATTGTACTTTCAATTGGGGTAATATTGTTAACAGCCTTAACTTAAACTAAGGTAGAGGCTTAAGCAGGAATTATGCCCAAATTACAAAGAGCCGGGGAAAGAAGTTACTTGTTTAGTCATAGGCAAACTGTCAAATACCACATTTCAGAGGTTAACCAGCAGCAATAGCTCAAGTGGTAGAGCGTCGGCTTGCTCATCAGGAGGTGCCGGGTTTAAACCTCAACCGGAACAAACCAAAGACTTTAAGGCTGGTAGTAGTGGCTTCCCTCCTAATGCTCTGGGCTAAGGGGACAGCATTATGCCTGACTCGTTTGTCAGTATAATGGACTGGCCGGGTTCAGTCCCTGGGCACCTCATAAGTGCACCTGTGCTATAATGATAGAAATTTTGCTGCACATTATTGGCAAAAATGCCAGAAAATCCCAATCCTATTTCTGAGGTTTCTCTGCTTTCGATCCTTATAGTAATACCAATAATGAGTCCTTCTACTTATTAAGAAAAAACTGAAAATCCCAGGCAAATAATCCAAATGCTCTGAATACAAAAACTCACGTTATACTAGGTTGAGGCTGAATAGGAAAAATAGTATTTCCCACACTCATGTGTTTAACAGCTTTTATGAAGTATTTTAGATATCAAAACAATATTTTGATTGTTTAAAAGTTAACCAAAATACAACCAAAAAAGTTACACTGTTCATTTTGTTCACCCTTTTGTGTTGTTACTGTATGTATCATCTTAACATGACCATTATAATTGAGAACCAAAATAGTAGAGTTTCTTAACATGGCCATTATAATTGAGAACCAAAATAGTAGAGTTTCTTAACATGGCCATTATAATTGAGAACCAAAATAGTAGTTTCTTAACATGACCATTATAATTGAGAACCAAAATAGTAGAGTTTCTTAACATGGCCATTATAATTGAGAACCAAAATAGTAGAGTTTCTTAACATGGCCATTATAATTGAGAACCAAAATAGTAGAGTTTCTTAACATGGCCATTATAATTGAGAACCAAAATAGTAGAGTTTCTTAACATGACCATTATAATTGAGAACCAAAATAGTAGAGTTTCTTAACATGACCATTATAATTGAGAACCAAAATAGTAGAGTTTCTTACTTAACATGACCATTATAATTGAGAACCAAAATAGTATAGTTAAGATGAATTTTTTTAGGCACATTGTGGAAGATAAATAATAAGATAAACTGCCCAGATGAACTGCCTATGTATGGCAGTGCTGTTGATGAAACAGAGATTCTTGTGAAAAATGAAACATTGCAATGATTTCATGGGGAATTTCTTTCAGAATAGCCTTGGAGTAGATTGAGATGTCAGCATGTAAGAGATTATATTTCCAAAAAAGATACCACAATTTTGGATTCATTGTTAGGGAATCTTTTTATAGATATTCTGGCAATATTGGAATAAACTTCCTAATACTATAATTTTTTATGGTCTTTTCTTCTATGTTTATATGTTGTTGTCTTCTATATCGAATCTAGTCAGGTCTTTTACCTGTATTTGTTGTTTCTACTATCCAAAATAACAATTATTTCTTCGATTTTGTAAAGTCTCTGTTCCTTGTTTTTCTTAATGTTGTAAAATTCACTTCTATTATTTGAATCCCTCAGGGGTTTTTTTTATTTTTCTTCGTTGTTTTATTATATTCCCTTGCTGTTACTGCAATTTTGTCTCCAAAATGTGTCTGGTCCTTGGCTACCTCAGGTCTGCTACAAAACCTGTCCAGGTTAAAGTCATCCCTTAAAATGAACTGACTTGGTATTATTTAATGTTTTGTAGACCTTTTCAATGCTGCAATAAAAGTGTCCCCATTATATATTAGTGTACATCTACAGTAAGCAGACTGTCTTTAATAAGTCTGCTTTGTTATCTAACAAATAAATATGTTATTATGGTGGATGTAAACCAGTCTAGGTGTGGGTGTTGTACAGAGGTGTTTAGGGGGTTGTGGGTGTGCCTCTTAATCTGTCTTTGGCTTGTGCATGTGTCTAGATGTGTCTTGAGTTGTGGGTGTGTCTTTGGGTTGTGCATGTGTCTCTAGCTGTATCTTTTGGTTGTGGGTGTGTCTCTAGTTGTGTCTGGGTTGGGGGTGTATGTTTCTAGGTGTGTTTTGGGATTGTGGGTTTGTCTTTAGCTTTGTCTATGGATTGTGGGTGTGTCTATGAGTTGTGGGTGTGTATTTGGGGTTTGGCGGTTGTCTCTAGCTGTGTCTTTGGATTGTGGGTGTGTCTCTAGCTGTGTCTTTGGGTTGTGGGTGTGTCTCTATCTGCTGTGTCTTTAGATTATAGGTGTGTCTCTAGCTGTGTCTTTTGGTTGTGGGTGTGTCTCTAGTTGTGTCTGGGTTGTGGGTATATGATTCTAGGTGTGTTTTGGGGTTGTAGGTGTGTCTTTAGCTGTGTCTATGGATTGTAGGTGTGTCTATAGGTTGTGTGTATGTCTTTGGGTTTTGGGGGTCATCTCTAGCTGTGTCTTTGGGTTATGGGTATGTCTCTAGCTGTGTCTATGGATTGTGGTTCTGTCGTAGGGTTGTGGGTGTGTCTTTGGGTTTTGGGGGTTATCTCTAGCTGTGTCTTTGGTTTGTGAGTGTGTCTCTAGCTGTGTCTTTAGATTGTGGGTGTGTCTCTAGTTGTGTCTTTGGGTAGTGGATGTATGTCTCAGGGTTGTTGGTGTGTCATTATCACATGAACTCATTTAGATTACCTGAATGAAAAGGTTTCCTACTTACTTAACTCTTAACTATGTTGATATATAATGAGCACCACAGCCCACTTCTATGTTATCTTTTCTACCTGTTTGTGCAAACTGTACTTAACAACGCTGCACAACGTTTGTTTTTGTTTTGTTTTTGTAACAGGGCACCGACACAATTATGGTCATATTTTGCGACATCCAGCGTATCATTGGAGGAGGAAGATTGCAGACATACATCTTTGTAGAATTACTGGCACACCTTATGTCTTCAACTGTTAGACCTTCCCCTTTCAAAGTTCCTGCCTTGACCAAGATTTGAACCTAAGCAGCGAGGTTCATAGGGATAACAAGTCTTTTACTTCAACCACTTAGCTTTGGGCAAACCCTGAACACCTTATTATGAAGTGATGGAAAGAGTTGAGGCAATTGAAAGCAAATGCATCCCAGTGTGCGGGATGTTGTGTCTGTATTAAGTGTATGCATATTTGTCTTTTTTTTATTGGTAAATAATTCTACTTTTCAAACATGGAATCATATTTTTTTTTACTTCTTCAACTGTTAATTGTTGATCTTTTTTTTAAATATTTTATGACATATTTTTGTTAATAACTACCAGAAAATACATAAAAAGGAGTCTTGCATGACTTAAAGATAACATTTAAGGTATTAATATAGCGTGAATGCCCTTTGCAGTAGTTTACAATGTTTTAATTAAGCCATCCACAGCTTTCAATTTGTCTTTTTACTGTGATTCAGCCAATAGCTTCATTCAATTAAATCCATTCTAGTATGGGTGCAACTGAAGTAATGAGCTCTACTCCTTTCAAGCAGAAACTGGTAAGGTCTTTGCAAACAGAGTTGATCCAGATCAGCTAGTGCTAGAAGGGAACGATCTGTTCTGGATTTGCATTATTTGCTGAAATGTTGGTCACATATATTAACTTACTGTTGCATGATGAAAGCTGATTATTAACATTAGTATGGTTATAGTGGAATGAGTAAGGGTGAAAAACTTATGTAGCGTTGCAAGGGTTGGAAGCAGGCATTGCCTTATATGGTGCAGCTCACTCATGTTAGGGTAATGGTTATTCAAGCATGAGGCTGAGGCAGGGGTTACATGTTTCCTACATTAGTGTAATTATTTTTCATTTTCCCAAATGTAATCAAAGTCAAGAGGAAGCATTGTATTGGCTTTCAAATCAACAAACAACTTTTTTTTTCTATTTTTTATTGTCCCCCCTATTCTTTTTACTCCAGTAGACAACATAAAGTTTTACTGGCAACATGGTTTTTGTAAATCAATAATTTTTGTAATATTCTTAACTCATACATAATAAATTGAGCAAAAGTTATTGACATTTAATAAAAATGAAGAAATAAGTGACACATACCAATGGCCTGCATTTTAATTTTTATAAAAAATTATTTTTACATGGCAAATATTACAATAATACTACTGCAAATACTTTAACATTGAAAGCATTCATACAAATGTATGGCAGCAAATATTTTATAAATCTAAGTGCATTATGCAAAGCAGTCATAGAGTTTAGTATTGTTCTACAGTTTTAATTGCACCTAATTAAGAAGAAAAATAATGATTTTGTAGGGGCGCACATGGCATAGTAGTAGAGTCCTTGACAGCTTAGAGGTTCAGGGCGAAGGACTTAATGTGAGGTCTTCCAGCCGACTTGTGATGCGCCGGTGGTTCTACCCAGAGTCTCGGGATTTGCGACACCAAAACAGCTGGATGTCGCTACCTTGATCATTACTGGTTGCTGCAATGTACCTGAAAAACAAAACAAAACATCTATGAAAAACATTTTAATTGCATTAAAAAAAAAAAGAAGAAAAAAAAGACTGCTAATTTCCACAGGCCCTGCATCTTGGAGAAAAGTGAGTTTTTGCACTGTTACGTATGAGTCAGCATTCAAGATTAAAGTAACTTCCAACTTTATAACAAAACTTCAAAAAACATTTCTATATTATTTCTGCATAAGATTTTGTTAGAATATATTTCATTCTGAATTCACTTCACCATGGTGTGTGTTGAGGTATCGTTATCTCTCAGATAAAACAAACACCCTCTACTATTAGATATAATTATAGCATAAATCAGCCTAAATAGTCCATAGCGACTAAATGAAAGTACAGACATGAACATCAATGTTTCATACGATCATAAAGCTCACTAATGATAGCTTTAATTGAGTCACATGCTTGTGTTTTGGAGGTAATTAATGATTGTTGGGATCATGTTAATATTGTTTGATATCAGACTGTTCTCGATCTCCGTTACATTGAACAGAAAGGTGACAAATAGCGCTAGATGAATTAGTGGTGCATGAAGTCTGGCATAGGAAAAATAAATTTAAGAAAATTAAATTATTTTTAAAATGAAATTATATAACTTAAAAAAAATATTCTGGAATAAAAAAAAGTGTGGGAATATGTTTTCAAGGATTTATAAGCAGAAGCAAGCTTGTTAGGGTAAATATTTCAGGGATTTTTTGTATAATGTTGACTTCCATTTAAGATTAAAATATTGCAGTTAAATAACTTGCTTACTTAAAGTGGCATTTTGAGAATATGGTTTGTGACTATAATTTATGGAAATTTGTAGTAAAGTATGAAAAAAGACATTTTGACTAAATTTCCTAAGATTCAAACTTACAATGTATGCTCTCTTATTTTACACAGAAAATGGATTACTATTAGCTATAATCATAGCATAAATCAGCCTTATTACATTGTCCATATGGGCTAAATAAAAGTACCCACATAAAGATCAATGTTTCTTGTGGTCATAAAGCTAACTAATGATAACCTTAATTGAGTCAAATGCTTGAGCTTGGGATGAAATGATCTTTAGGATCTTGTTTATCGTTGGATATTAGACAGTTCCTTCTGAATGTTCTGCTGTTATTTGTTCAAAATGGGAAAACACAGTAACGCACGTGATGGAAAATTGGTAGTGTAGTCAGGCATTGAAAGAAAAAATGCTTGACTGTAAAATATGCATTTTTTTTTTTTGTAGACATAAAAGTTTGGGGGTTTCAGGAGGGAAGAAACAGTATTCTTGGATTGAAAAGTTCTCATGTAAATTTGAAGATAGGAAAGGCATTATTATTATTTTTGAATAAAATAAAATGAAAATAGTGGGGGAGGGGGCGGAGGAGGGTGGTGTTGTGTGCGGGAGGGTAGGGGGAGAGTGGTGTTGTGTGGACGGAAGCAAGTTTCCATTGCTATTATAATGTATAAATAGCGGTATTTTATTTAAGTGAAAACAAATCTTTGATGAAATTTAAAAAAGTGGCTCCTATTTTCGAGACGAAAAAACCCCAAATAAGTGACATTATTTTTTCAAGGACATTCCCGTATTGTAAATTCAGCAATAGAAGCATGTTAAGTAGATTGTTTGGGGATTTGTCATTTGTCTAAAGAGAATTTCAATTTAGCACTTTAAATTACACTTAAACTTCTAAATTGTTAATAAGATGCATGTTTGTAAAATTTATAAATCAATTAAACAGTAATTAATCAGCCATAAAAAAAAAAACAAATTTATAATTTCTGTTTCACATTACATATAATTACAGATACCTAAATTTCATTGTATAATTATTGTAACTTTTATTATTTACATTATTAAGCAAAATAATAACTTGTGAAAACTAAAATAGATTATATTTGCAGTATGCCTTGAGTTTGTCCTTTCTTAATACAGTGTTGGCATTTAAGGTGATATCTGATAGTTTGCCTACATCAAATTCATGTAACACTACTGTACAGCAGCTCTGGGGAATTAGGGCATAATTTCTGCATAGACGCATACTTTAGTATAAGTAAAGATTGTTTTGAACACTGAATGTTTTGCTAGAGAGTACAAATTGCTATAAAAACACTGCAGTCGCTGCACAGTATCGGCAAAAATGCCGGCTAATCCCGATCCCAGCCCCTCAAATATTTCAAATCTATCTTGGCTAAAAGTAGATATCGACGTCAGAGCGAATTACCCTGATTACGATTTAACATAGTCTCAAAAGTAAGTTGTCACGTGATTGTTTTAGTAAAAAATAGCTATCTCTGCGACATTGCTCAGATAGGAAATACCTGTTTGCAATGAGAAAGAAATAGAGATATATATTCCACTGTTCACACTGACCTAGGGCATCAATGAGCAGCATTTTGCAGGATCTTTTCAGGTAACAATGACTTTTTGGTTATTTGAGAAAAAAAATAATTTTGGTCCAAACTGTCGGATACCACCTTTAAGAACACCTTTTGATATTACTGAATAGATGCATACAATTAACCCTTTGATTGTTAAACAAAAATGTATATGACTGATAAATGGTATAGATCCACAGCAGCTGGCTTCCTGATGGAAACTGTCAGATCAGGATCTGCACTTCTTGCTGCTGCATCTCTAGCAAAATATCTAGGCACCTCTGTATGTCATTGTTAAGAAGTTGATTAAGAATTTGGCTGGGTTATTAACGAATGTAGCAAGTAAAGGGTTAATACTATAGTAATAACATTTCATTGGTATTCAGTGTTCAAATAAATTGGATCATTTCAAAAGTATAACCGGCCGCATTAGCTCAGGTGGTAGAGCGTCGGCTTGCGGATCGGGAGGTCATGGGTTCGAACCCCGGCCGGGTCAAACTTTAAAGTTGGTAGTAGTGGCTTCCCTCCTAACGCTCGGGGCAAAGGGGACAGCATTACGCCTGACTCGTCGGTGTCAGTATAATGGACCGGCCGGGTTCAGTCCCTGGGCACCTCATAAGTGCCCCTGTGCTATAATGATAGAAATGTCGCAAAAATCGACAAAAATGCCGGCTAATCAAAAGTATAAGGTGTTGGTGGTTTTACCCAGGCATATGTCTTGGGTCTTCCTCCACCAATAATTAGCTGGATGTCGCTAGATATATGACCATGGTTATGTTGGTGTGATGTAAAAAAAACACAATGTTAATATGTGAAGGGATTTTTATAATAAACCCCCCCCCAAAAAAAACACACACAAAAAAAAAATGCAAAGTACCATTATTGGTTATCAACCTGATACGTAAAACTTCATATACAAAATCTATTATAAACATACTGAACATTTCAAAACTAAACCTGTAATTCCTTTATCATTATTTATCATATTTATTGGAATGGAATTTCTTTAGAAAGTCCCAAGGGAGTCTAAAAATTTGCATAAGACAATGGCAATCTATTGTGGAAAGGAAGTATTAGGTTGTTTAAAGAACTGCTGATCATGAATGATTAAGCCTTATATTTACCCAGAGCTTCAACAAAAAAAGATAAATACACATTGGTCTGTTGTTTCTGCAGCTGTGGTTTGCAAATTCAAGCGTTGAAGTTAAAAAAAATCATCTTTAAAGTCTGAAAATGTCTTAGATCCACTGTATACCTAATAATATTCTGTGGAAATGCAAAATTTTCTAACAGATTTCAAGAAGTTAAATACCTCAGTAATTCCTGATTTCCAGAAGTTCAATACCTCGGTAATTACTAACAGATTTCAAGAAGTTAAATACCTCAGTAATTCCCGATTTCAAGAAGTTAAATACCTGAGTAATTCCTTTGAATCTTCCATATCTGTGTATCTGGCACAAATGTCATAGATGTATGCAATTTATATGGGCTTCATCTCCTACAACTTTGTCAGTTGTAATGAAAGTTTGCCATACGTTCCATAAAATCTGTGCGCCTTCTATTTTTATGATACACTCAGTTGATGGCACCAATTAATAAGATAGATAACCTACTCATACTCACACCATACTCATACCATACTCATACCATACTCATAATACCATACTTATACCATACTCACACTCACCATACATATAACCATACCATACACCATACTCATAATATATCCATCCTTATACTATACACACACCATGCTCATACTCACACCATACTCAGAATCAAACCATACTCCTAATCCTACCATGCTCATAATTAAACCATACACCATTTTCATACACCATACTTATACCATACTCATACCATACTCGTAATCATACCATACACACATCATGTCCATACTCGAACCATACCTACACTTACGTCCAAACTCACACCAAACTCATACCATACACCATATTCATTATCGCACCATACACATACCATACCCATTTTCATACCATACTCACACCAAACTCATACCATACTCACATTTACACCATGCCTATACTCATACCATACACCATAACCAAAGTCATACCATGCTCATACCATACTCAATCTCCCACCATACTCATTTTCATACCACACCGACACCCCACTCATACTCGTACCATACACCCTACTCATTCTCTTACCATACTCATCCTCACACCATACTAACACCTTACTGATACTCACACCAGGCCCATACTCATACCAAACCTATACTTACATCATACTCATACTTACACAACGCGACAAGGCCCACACTCATACCATACTCACACCATACTTATATTCTCGCCATACTCATACTCACATCATACTCATACTGGAGTTGGTCTCATACCAAATGTTGATAAGATCCTGTCACAGTGAAAGCAGCACCAAAGTTGTTATGAAATGGAAACCATCATTTTTTTTAATTTATATTTCTTTGTAGATCTCTTTTAAACCCAAGAAATAGAGTCAAAATACAGGTGCTTTCAGGTGTCTTGAAATATTTTAAATGTAAGGTGATGTAGGGATTGACATTTCAGTATTTTCTTTAGGCCTCTGTAATCCTTTGGAATCTTATTTTCAAGTGTTTCTGAAATAGAGTATGTACTTAAATAAACATTTCTCAGAATTAAAGGAAGATGAATGCACAAACATTTTCTTAATTTCAAAAAAATAAACTAAGTGAAATTTATGTAAAATTAAGATGTATGCATATAAACAGCATTTTCTTGATATTTCAGTTTCTGGTTTTGTAGGATTAAAGTATGTAAATCCTGTAGGCAAAAAAATTCACAACTTTCTGATGGAAATTTAAGACAGACACTGTTTTGCTCAAGGGATTTTGTACTGAAATAATATTTAAATACTTGAGCATTCCCAGCTGCTGTAGACAGAGTAGAAAGTATGTTTTTACTTTTCCTAATTGATTTTTTTGACAGGGGTGGTGTAAAATATTATGATGGATTGCAAGTAATGATCAGTATGATAATTGAAGGTGTTAAATTTTCATTTTGATCCTAGTCAGACTTAGGCAAATAGTATAGGTCCAGATCAGTCAGTTTGGTATTGTTTTACAAATTTTAAAAGTTTAATACCAGAAAAAAGATAATATTTTTAGTGGTATAGTTGATTTAGTTTGTTTATTGGTATTTCAGTTATCTGGAGACGGTGTCCACTTGAAGCAGATACAGTGCTGCCTTTACTGTTTATAACATGCCGTGAACACCTGGCATGATATCACACCAAGTTAGATTATCCTGACTCCGGGCCAACCAGTCACGGAACTACCCTTATATTTGCTTGAGCATTAGCAAGGGAGCTAGCTATACCACTACCATTTTTAACAAGAAAAGCATTGATGCGAAGCATCAAAGGGCGACGCAACAATGAAAATTAATATTTATTAGAAATTTAGATATGACTGATAAAAATTAATAACTAAACATTAAAATCACTGGAATAATTTAATTCTGTTATAGGGCTACTTATATGTACAATTCTAAAAATGTCTTCATTAACATGTATAACAGTCAGATGAACATTAATGTTTAGAAATTTAAAAAGTAAAAAAACCTTGTTTGCGTGGAAGGTACAAACCAAGAATTAATACAAATAATTAATAAAAAGAACAATATTTACAGAATTAGGACCCGTATGTTGAGAACGTGTAAATCGCGGAACTTCCAAAATTCGAAATACCTCGGCCATTTTAGCTCGCCTTTTCTCTAGCGAGAATGAGAATGGCTGAGGAGATCCGCTCGCAAATGCATTTTTATAGCGTTGCCAATAGCTGATGAATGATCCTAATCAATAATAAAAATAGTTAACATTTGTTATTGATCAATATTTTTTGTCTGTTTCAATGTTTCGTGTATTAAACTTATTGTAAAAACAAAGAAGAAGAAAAAAAATATTGATTGTGACGGGATTTAGTCTCTGGAGACTGTTAACATCAGAACAAGTCCATAACCTCTCCTTGATTGTCATCTGTGTGCGAGTAAAATTAATATTTTTCATAATGTGCCACTACAGACGCTATCGATCTATTTTTAGAAATAGAGGTTAGAGTAAATATTAAACAAATAACCAATATTTTTTGTAAGATTTACAACATATTAATACAAAGAACAACTTTACATATAATAATAATAATACTGCATACTCACTATAGTTATATATATAAAGAATATCATTTACCAGAATTCGGAAAGTTTCATTTTGTCCATTTTACCTCGACCATTCTCTAGCTAGAACGAGAATGTCCGAGGACACATGTCCGCTCACATGTGCAAAATTTTCCAGCATTCCATAAATAGGCGGTGCGCTGGAGCGCGTCGCCAATGACTCACTGGTATGTCACAGCCTGGGATGGAACCTGGGGGCCTCCTGTACCTGGAGCCAATGCTCTACCAATTGCGCTACCAGGTCCAGTTTTTGTGGTGTAGTTATACCCTGTAAAAATGTCTGTGTGATTTCTTAGCAAGAGATTTTAATGTAACTTTACAGGACTGGAGAGTACCAAGCCTAGTTGGGAACCTCTGATGCACATCAGGACTGGCTTGGGTTTACTTGAGTTATGGCCCTTTGTTAATTATGGTTACAGTTACTGTGGCAAGGCAGTACCTGAGGGTATTTATCATCTTAAATGATAATTCATGTTTATTTTGGTTTTAGCACTTTCTCTTCCTTTTTGCTGACTGCCCGTTGCAAGGCTGTAACTGCTTTGTCTCTGTGTTTTTTTTCACTTTTACATTAACCTTGTTTGCATTTGTCTAGAGGTAGTTTAGATTTAAATATCTGTGGTAATTCTTAAAGGACCTTTTCTTATTTACCTGATTGTTTCTGTTTTCTCTGCACATCCATCACATATTCTATCTTCTTTCTTAACAAGTTTCGATTTTTTTTTTATAGATTTTGTATTCCTAGGGTATTCGATTTTCTTAATGTTTGATAAAATGGTTTGTTTTCATTATTCCATCCAGTGTCTTGTATTTTTTATTTCTCTTGCTTCATGATTAAAAAAGTATATGTAACACAGCTGTATTCATTCATTTGTATATCTGACTTAGTGTTTTGTTCTTTAGGCATTTAATCAATTCCCTGATGGTCAAAGTAAAGAGGTACAAAAAGTTCTGATGGAGTGGATGGATAAATTTATGTATTGCACTGTTTTCTTGTATCTTTGGTATTTTGTTTCACTATTATACAGCTAAATGCAATTTGCTGGAAACTGTGAGTGAACCCCTGGAGGTGTAAATGAAGTGCACATGGCCTGACGCTAACTAGATTACCCTGCAGATTATTGAAGATGCAGAATTCTGTAACTCGTCCAACTATTTCAGATGTCCTGCTATCTTTTATCGCACTCAAAAGTTAGGACACCTCTTGTCTAAAATCCTCAGAAAGTTACAGGCCCTATACAGTTTGAGACTTTGTACAAGTAATAGCTCTATAGTTATAGGCTCTATACAGTTATAGTCTCTGTACAAGTAATGGCTCTATAGTTATTGGCTCTATACAGTTATAGACTCTGTACAAGTAATGTCTGTATAGTTATAAGCCCTATACAGTTATAGCCTCCATACAGTTATAGACTCTGTACAAGTAATGGCTCTATAGTTATAAGCTCTAAACAATTATAGACTTTGTACAAGGAATGGCTCTATAGTTATAGGCTCTATACAGTTATATAGACTCTGTAGAAGTAATGGCTGTATAGTTATAGGCGCCATACAGTTATAGGCTCTGTACAAGGAATGGCTTTATAGTTATAGGCTCTATACAGTTATAGACTGTACAAGTAATGACTCTAGAGTTATAGGCTCTATACAGTTATAGACTCTGTACAAGTAATGGCTCTATAGTTATAGGCTCTATACAGTTATAGACTCTGTACAAGGAATGGCTCTATATTTATAGGCTCCATACCATTATAGACTCTGTAGAGGTAATGGCTCTATAGTTATAGGCTCTATACAGTTATAGACTCTGTACAAGTAATGGCTCTATAGTTATAGGCTCTATACAGTTATAGACTCTGTACAAATAATGGCTCTATAGTTATAGGCTAGATACAGTTATAGACTTTGTACAAGGAATGGCTCTATAGTTACAGGCTCTATACCGTTATAGACTCTGTACAAGTAATGGCTCTATAGTTACAGGCTCTATATAGTTATAGAATCTGTACAAGTAATGGCTCTAGAGTTATAGGCTCTATACAGTTATAGACTCTGTACAAGTAATGGCTCTAGAGTTATAGGCTCTATACAGTTGTATACTCTGTACAAGAAATGGCTCTATAGTTATAGGCTCTATACAGTTTTAGACTCTTTACAAGTAATGGCTCTAGAGTTATAGGCTCTATACAGTTATAGACTCTGTACAAGTAATGGCTCTAGAGTTACAGGCTCTATACAGTTATAGACTCTGTACAAGTAATGGCTCTAGAGTTATAGGTTCTATACAGTTATAGACTCTGTACAAGTAATGGCTCTAGAGTTATAGGCTCTATACAGTTATAGACTCTGTGCAAGTAATAGCTCTATAGTTATAGGCTCTATACAGTTATAGACTCTGTACAAGTTATGGCTCTATAGTTACAGGCTCTATACAGTTATATACTCTGTACAAGTAATGGCTCTATAGTTACAGGCTCTATACAGTTATAGACTCTGTACAAGGAATGGCTCTATAGTTACAGGCTCTATACAGTTAAAGACTATGTACAAATAATGGCTCTATAGTTACAGGCTCTATACAGTTATAGACTCTGTACAAGGAATGGCTCTATAGTTTTAGGCTCTATACAGTTTCAGACTCTGTACAAATAATGGCTCTATAGTTATAGGCTCTATACAGTTATAGACTCTGTACCAGTAATGGCTCTATAGTTTTAGGCTCTATACCATTATAGACTTTGTTCAAGTAATGGGTCTATATAGACTCTGTACAAGTAATGGCTCTATAGTTATAGGCTCTATACAGTTATAGACTCTGTACCAGTAATGGCTCTATAGTTTTAGGCTCTATACTATTATAGACTTTGTTCAAGTAATGGCTCTATATAGACTCTGTACAAGTAATGGCTCTTTAGTTATAGGCTCTATACAGTTATAGACTCTGTACCAGTAATGGCTCTATAGTTTTAGGCTCCATACCATTATAGACTTTGTTCAAGTAATGGCTCTCTATAGACTCTGTACAAGTAATGGCTCTTTAGTTATAGGCTCTATACAGTTATAGACTCTGTACCAGTAATGGCTCTATAGTTTTAGGCTCTATACCATTATAGACATTGTTCAAGTAATGGCTCTTTATAGACTCTGTACAAGTAATGGCTCTATAGTTATAGGCTCTATACAGTTATATACTCTGTACCAGTAATGGCTCTATAGTTTTAGGCTCTATACCATTATAGACATTGTTCAAGTAATGGCTCTTTATAGACTCTGTACAAGTAATGGCTCTATAGTTATAGGCTCTATACAGTTATATACTCTGTACCAGTAATGGCTCTATAGTTTTAGGCTCTATACCATTATAGACTTTGTTCAAGTAATGGCTCTATATAGACTCTGTACAAGTAATGGCTCTATAGTTACAGGCTCTATACAGTTATATGCTTCATATAGATATAGGCTCCATACAGTCGCTGGCTCTGTATACTTGTATATCTTGTCAAAAGTTAGACACATTGCTTGAATGTACGATAACTTATATTTGGTTTGATTTTAACCAAATCTGCAAGTGCTGCCAATATTTCATTACATTAACAAAGTTACCAAGGATTCATACTGTTAAATAATTTTCAGCAAGAGTTTCTTGGAGAATTTGCCCACTTATATGTGTTTGTTTTTATTGTAGTTCTTGCTGAAAGATTTACCACATCCATATTCTCTTTTCAGAGCTAAAATGCCTTGTCTGGAGGGAAGCATTTGAACTGAAAGTAAAGGTAAACTAAAGTTTTATTATATATATTATTTTTAGTTTTCAATGGTTTGTTTGATTTTTGATATAATTGCTATTTATTAGGTTTTACATATAGTCAAATAATATTTATTCGCAATTACACTAATTGCTTTATAAGATAGTGTATAAAGTATGAGGTACTAGTGGAAATGGTTGAAAATTTCTTTTCATCCTCCCATGTTTGCTGGTAGTTCCTTTAGCAGATTGCTACAAAAAGATAGGGGGCGCCTGTGGCCAAGTGGTCGCTACAGAAATATAGGTGGCGCCTGTAGCCAAGTGGTTGCTGCAAAAAGTGGCTGAATGGTAAAAGTCTCCAGCTTTCAACTTCTGTGCCTGTCACCATGTGGGTTTTACTATCAGTGAGGGCAAGAACTTTCACGTTCTGACCTATATTGTGCAGGCAGTTCTTCCCAGGCATTTATCTGGGGTTTTTCCTCAGCCAGTGATACACCGGACACTCCCAATGTGTCTATAATTGTATCCATGCAAAGCAACCAAAAGCAAACAATAAAAAATATAAGTAGAATAAAAGTTTCGCACAAAACAGGCCAACCAAATTAGCAGGACCCCTTTAATGTTGTATCTATACCTGGAACCATTGCCTCCCACGACCAGTAAACTCAGGTGAGGTAGTATCTGCTATTTTTGGATGACGAGCCACATACAATGTGGATATGAACCTGACACATAGCTGTCATTCTATGTCCATCACCATACAAACCTAGGTCTGCTCCCCATGATACTCTATCAAGACTGCTGAAGACAGGAAGTCTATGCCACCCATTCTGATATATGATGTATGATAAGTACTGACATATTTGTGTACATGTACAAAAAAAGCTATAACTGTTTTGCTGAAATGAATTATAAGTTGTTTTATTAGCTAACATGAACATGTTGCTGCTATAGATGAGCTTTTACATATACCTACAATCCAGTGTCCAGCATTCTTCCATCATGTGTCTTGCATCATGCATTCATCACCATTTCTGAAATGAAATCTTTAAAAACTTCACCAAGATCTTCAGAAGTTATTGGGAAATAATCAAAGCACTGAAAAGCGCTGTTGGGGGTTAAGTTTCTCCTGTAAGTGATTAAAGGTATGCAAATAATGATCACTTAAATTTTTTTCTGTGGAAAAGCGATTGCTTAACACACTGGAAAGCAGCTTTCAGCTGCAAAACAACCATCTCTTCTTAATATTGATTATACATTTAGACAAAAGCTACAACACAGTCTTTAACAGCCAATTATAGAAACTATTGTATTAAACATGTGCAGTACTTTCCATTTTTATGTATTTTAACTATAATTGAATCTATAAAAACTTCTCATCAGTGCTACCGGACATGACCAAAATACACGGGGTTCAAAGTGAACTCCCAGTCATTTGTTGGTTGGTAGACCAAATCCGGGCACCTGTGACTGAGTGGTAGAACTGTGAACTCGTAAGTCCGCTGACTGCCCTCCTCTCACCTTGTGGGTTTGAGACCCGGTCTGAGTGAAGAACTTAATGTGGCAAGGTCTTCTAGCTGACTTGCAGTAAGCCAATGGTTTTACTCAGACTTAAGTGCTTTGTGGGGCACCTGTGCTCGAGCGGTTAGTCACCGATTAGTTACTCCTCAGCCCCTCACGGCGTGGGTTCGAGTCCTGGTCGGGGGAAAGAACTTTCGTGTGGGGAAGTTTGCGCCTGCGGTTCTACCCAGACTTAATTCTGGGGACTTCCTCCACCAATAATTAGCTGCACCAGTAATTAGCTGGACATCGCCAATATGACCATAATTGTGTGGGTGCAATGTAACAAAATAACCAACTAACTGGAGACCTTCTCTATCCTAATTGTACAGCTGCCTTGTATTTCAAAACAAAAAAGACATAAAAACTCTAATCCAATCAACATTTTGCTTGAAAGAGATATAG
Source organism: Sinonovacula constricta (assembly GCA_007844125.1). Taxonomy (NCBI): domain Eukaryota; kingdom Metazoa; phylum Mollusca; class Bivalvia; order Cardiida; family Solecurtidae; genus Sinonovacula; species Sinonovacula constricta. The sequence goes on along the minus strand of CM017560.1, from coordinate 34,568,865 downwards.
ATTAAAAGTCTGTCAAAAGTATGTTGAAAACATTTAAAGGAGAAGTAGTCATGAACTTGTAACTGTTACAATGATATTAACGATGTGTTCTGTGGTTGTTTAGGCGGGACAGTTTTTCTTCTTTCGCTTTCGTTATCTTATTTACTAATTACTGTTTAAATGAAGCAGGCACTAAACCAAATTAGTTAATTGAATATTTGTTTTGTGTCTACCTTAGCTTTAGCATTATGGTGTTTCTGCCAGGAATCCCTAGAGAGGTGTCCTGGATGTCTTAAAGGTGGTATCCAACAGTTTGTCTATATTAATTACGTGTACCAACCACTGCTTTAGAGAATATATTAGTAAGTGGTCATGTGGTTTTCTAAGTTTAAAAATAGCTATCTCTGCAGCATGGCTCCGATAAGAAACACCTGTTTGCAGTGGCGAGTGTGAACTTGCCCTTGATTCTTCACACAGATCTTTGTCATGAATGAACTGCATTTTGCGAGACATTTTCATGTCCCATTAACTTACTTAGTTATTTGAGAAAAACATTTTGGGCCAAACTGTCCGATGCCACCCTTAACAACTGACATTTGCATTTAATAAATTTTCTTTGATGTTTAAATCTAACACAGAAAAATTGTTGCTGAAGTATTGAGGCAACTAACAGAATTTTCTAATACCTCATTAGCAAAAAATTTGTGAACTTTTTTTAAAAATATATATGTATATATTTTTATTTGCTTCTTTTGCTATTTTTATTTTATTTAATTAAACAAATCCATCTTACCATTATTTTATTGTTCATAATCATACAGTGTGGCATTCGGTTCTTATTGCAACACATATTTACATGTTTGGAGGTGAGGAAAGTGATTTTACTCTAAGTGTAAAACAAATATCTTGGTAGAACCACCGACACCCCATATAACCGAAAGACCTCACCTGAAATATTTCACTCTTGTTTGAGACTCGAACCTACACTGTGAGGTGCCAAGGAGCTGCAATTTAACATCTCATACACTACTCTGCACCGCATTACACTGTGTTGCAAGATCTTGTCAAACTGCTGTGAAATCCTGAAACATTTTCTGTCATAAATATCCCCTGAGGTCTTCCTACCACACAAATTATTCAGCAAAGTGCTTGTGGAAAAACACAACTTAAAAGAATTACCATTATTGGCCATTGAGCCTTGTATTTGCTATTGTTCGTGCCATAACATTTTAAATTCACTTAAATTCTGGTGATTTTTGTTTAAAGAACAAATTATGACGTTAACACTTCAAAAAACAGAAAATGCTGGTAATGCCTCTGGACTTTTTAGTTGTTAAAAAATAGTAATTGTTTTTGTTCTAGACTGTCATTTCTATGTCAGGACTAATGAAACCTATATCTTTTTTTGTTTGTCTATTTTTTCTAAAAATGAAAATTCTTGGGTACATGTGTTTTTCAGAGAATTTTTTTTTTAAAAAAATGTTTAAATTACATTTTTATATCTTTATTTTATTCTTTCATTCTAGTTTAATAAAAATGATACTAGTTATAACTCAAATGTCCTGGATGAAATCAATTTACAAGGCTAATTTGGCAATTTAATACTCGGTCCTTTTATGGAATTAAAGAAAGATTAAAAAAAGCTGTATATACAGTTCAATATAGCAACTCAGGATGTACTATAATGTAAGTTTCTTCTATTCTATTTATGAAAGCATAAATCACAGCCATTTCAAAAATGTGTTCATCGATATGTCTTGATCACAATCAGTCACATTTTCATTTTTTAAAAGCAACTGTAATCATAAAGCTTCAAAAGTTCCTGTTTTAAATTAGCATAACCAAAATAAGGCAAAGGTATAATTGTCATTCGCAAAAAGCTTTGATAAAATTTTATAAAATTTTAACATTTCTTTCATGTCATCCATGCGCATAAATATAGATATATATATATATAACCGGCTGCAATAGCTCAAGTGGTAGAGCGTCGGCTTTGGGATCGGGAGGTCGCGGGTTCAAACACTGGCCGGGTCAAAGCAAAGACTTTAAAGATGGTAGTAGTGTTTTCTCTCCAAACGTTCGGGGCTAAGGGGACAGCATTATGCCTGACTCGTCGGTGTCGGTATAATGGTCCAGCCAGGTTTAGTCCCTGGGCACCTCATAAGTGCCCCTATGCTATAATGTTAGAAATGTCGCTGCAGAGTATCAGCAAAAATGCAAGCAAATCTCCATCCAATCCTTTATATATATATATATGTATATTACAAAAACAACTAAAGAGTCTTTAAATTCAAACCCTGACCTAAGCTTATTGACAGCTAAGCCAGTGTCAGCAGTCATTTTCTAGTAATTGATTGGATAAAATTCCAATAAAAATCCAGCCAAACAGATCCTTTCTGAATTACAAGGTTTTATAAACATACATCTCCATCAAATTTAAATTATGAGAATTCCTGGAATCTACATAAGCACTACAACTTTTAAGATTCTTTGGTTAACATTAAATTCTCCCAGTGTAAACACAGATTAGTAGACAAAATCCTGCCTTAAATCTTCCAAGGTGGGCAAATTCCCTCCCATAAAATTTTCAAGGGGACAAAAAACTGAATATCCCTCTTCACTCTGCCCCCCAGCTGACCCCCTCCATCCCTGCCTCCTTTCTCTCTTAATTTCATGGAGGGATTTTTTCTATAGGAAGAAATTTGTCCACCATAAATACATTGACATAAGATTTTGTCTGGGAGGGATTTTGTCTGTCCCCACATTTTTTATGTCACTTTGGTTACTTGCCTTTTGTGACCAACAAAAAATCTTATCAGCTTGCAAACAGCCTTAAGAGTTATTTATTCCCACCCCCAGTCATTTCTGGGCCCTCCTCCCTGCTGGTATTGTTGTTTGTTTTTGTCACTTTGGCCACTTGCCTTTTGACCATTTAGTGTCATGTAGTGGATGATTGAATGACTGTATTCTGTGTGGTGACCATTGTGTCTAGTGATTGATGTGACCCCAGTGACCAGTGTCCAGCAGGGACCAGTCATGGGTGACCATTGGTCAGATGTAGCTGTGTCAGATGTAGGGATACCAAGTGCCGCAAGGGCTCAGTTTGTAAAGGTGCCATTAGGGAACTCAAGAAGAAGCACTTCACAGGTTACAGATTAACTTAAGGCTCCCATGGCTGAGCAGTTTAGAGTTGCTAATTGTTAACTCTTCAGCCTCCTCACTCCATGAGTTCGAGTCCCAGTCAGAGTGAAAACTTTCATGAGCAGAGCTGTTCTAGCATTGATGGTTCTTCTCAGAAATGTTTGGGATTTTCCTTCACCAATAATGCGGCCGCAAAAGCTCAGGTGGTAAAGCATCAGCTTGAGGATCGGGAGATCACAGGTTCAAACCCCGGCCGGGTCAAACCAAAGACTTTAAAGTTGGTAGTAGTGGCTAACCTCCTACTGCTCGGGGCTAAGGGGACAACATTACGCCTGACTAATCGGTGTCAGTATAATGGACTGACCAGGTTCAGTCCCTGGGCACCTCATAAGTGCCCCTGTGCTATAATGATAGAAATGTCGCTGCACAGTATCGGCAAAAATGCCGGCTAATCCCATCCCAATCCCATACCTTCACCAATAGTTGGCTAGACATCGCCATGGTTAGTTCTTTATCCTGCGTGTTTTTTTATGGCAGATAATTTGCAATGCTACCACAGTGAAGACAGTACTTTATTGCCTTCACATTTACACAGCCAGGGGGCGCCTAGTTAGAGCTGCTGACTTATAACTCCTCAGCCCCTCACCGTGCATGTTCAATTCCTGGTCCGGGTGAGAACTTTCTGACTAACCTGCCATGCGCCGGTGGTTCTACCCAGACATGAGACTTGGGTCTTCCACCAATAATTATCTAGATGTAGGCAATATGACCATAATAATGTTGTTTCAATGTAACAGAAAACAAACATTTACACAGGGTTTGTGTTACTAAAATAATAATTGTTGGATTGACTTATTTCCAACAAACAGCATTGTTGTGATGACAGCGCAGTATAAAACAGACTCCGTTAGACTAGGACATAAGTAGTAGGAATTCTTGGAATAAAGGAATACTAACTTAAATGAAACTATGTAATCTTCAAAACAATAGTTGCAATGTGTAGTAAAACTATTTAGACAATCATGAACCAAGTTGCAGGCAGAGATGCATTCAATATAACATATTGGACAACCATGCAAGGGGTCCTCCTGTGTTAAGTGTTGAATGTTTGCTACCACTGTTTGATGATAGCTTCTTTTACCCATCTTTTCAAATAATGGTCATCCAATGTTATTATTTTGGTGTTTCTAGGAAGTATGATTGTGATGACCAGTTTTATCAAAATGCTTGAATGATGCTAAATTTCGATTTTTTTATATCTTCCTGGAGGCAATCTCCAAGTAGTCTTCCTACCTATATATCCTGTACATTTCAGTTTTTTGAATTGTAACAAGGTCCCTTAGCTCTTAGACTGCTGTTCACAAAGTAATAAGGCTAAGGCATATAGTTTCAATCAAGATCATTTGGCCTGTCTCCCCACCCTCCAGCCCACTGCTGTAAGGTGTTGGATCAGGATCTACACTATTTGCTGTTTAGTCTCTATTTATAAGTATGTTTTCTTGTGTTTTAATTTTAAAATAGATTGCTGTGACCATTATGATACTTATAGAAATGACCAGCTTTTTGGTGGAGAAATAACCCAGACAAATTTCTGGGTATAACCTCCACCGCATCGCAAGTCAGCTGAAAGACTTTTCCCATATCAAGTCCTTCGCTCTTTTGGGACTCGAACCCATGTAGTCAGAGGCTAAGCAGTCAGAGGAGTTACAAATTGACAACTTTACCACTATGTCACGGGCACCCCTATCAGTATGTTAATGTTTACATGTAATAATATAATCTATATAAGCAAAAATATAAGAATGGATTTTAATGAAATACAGCATAATAAGGATCTAAAACTAATGTCATGCCCAATATTACAAGTTTGGCTTCAACTTGCTATTTATAGGATATCTAACTATTTGCTGACTTAAATCACACACCCTTGATTCATCTAGAGAATAAACAAGGTTTTAGGTAGGTAGCTTAAAAAAAATGTTTCAAGTGTTGTTTTTACATTACAAAAAGACGACATGAAGTAAAATTTACATTGTTATTTTATTCCCAGTGCAGAAACTGTAAAATGTCACATGTTGAGGAAGCATGTTTATAAATATGCTGTCTGTGTGGGTGTTAAGATTTCGAAGCTTGAATAAAGCTGATTTCACAAATCGTTCTTTTCATTCAACATAGCCAATTGTGTGTTTTCTGGTATATTTCTGTTACTTTTTGCTTTTTGAGTAGTTGCTATACCTATTACTGTATGATGATGAGATTCTATCTGTCAAAGATTTATATGAATTTTGCAATGTAATTATATTCCTTTCCTGGCTATATATTTGTATTTCCATTAGATTTGTGGTTGATAAACAATCTGCTTGAAGATTAAATTTTGGTATTGATTTGGTTGCAAATATTGAATGGTTTGAAAGAATTTCGTGGTTACATTTAAATAGGCTAAGAAGGAGCTGTCCATTGGGCCGCCAAATCAATACAGTTGAGGTCATGAAGCCGAAGAAAATATTAAATTGTTTACTTTTTACTTAAATTTAACTTAAATTTAAATAAAATTTAACATTAAATTAAATTTTAACATTTTGATTTTGAGTCTTAGTATGTCTGAAGAACTTTAAGGTGTTATCAAAGTGCAATTTTTTTAAGTTTTATTTTACATGTGTGTGTGTGTTAGATTATTTTGCAGATTTGTAATACTGTTATTAAACAGTTTGTATCTTAGCAGAGCAAATCTGTCATAATCGATATAAAAATGCTTAATATTTATTCAACTTTCATTCTAAGATCTTGTGGGGTACCTTCGCTGAGTTGTAGTGTCGAACTGCAACAACTGCTTAGCCTCTCACCCTGGGGCTTCTTGTCTTGCAAGGCGAGGGACTTACTATGGGAAGGTCAATATGGGAAGGTCTTCCATCTGACTGGTGGTGCACACTTGGTTCTACCCAGGCATTTGTCTGGCATCATCCTCTACTGTAGTAGCTGAATGTTGCTGAAATGACTAAAATTAGTGGCTGCTATGTATTTAAATTACAAAAATGAAGATCATAGATTAAAACACATTCTCAGTTTTAACCCTTAGCTGGCTACATTTTCTTAAAAAAACACACAAAAAACAAGCTAAATTCTCAGGGTTTTTGGCTTTAATATTATATATGTTACATGTCAGGGTTAAAATACTAATAAACAAGAGACTGAGCAGTAAAATAGTGTAGCAAATAGTGTAGATACTCGTCAGACAGATCTCAGCAGACAGTTGGTTTATCTGGGTATACACTATTTGCCTAAGACCAGTAAATTTGCAAATAGCAGGCTAAGAGTTAAGCCTTTGGGTTGAAAAGTTGTTAAATGCTGGTATGCCAGGTTTTCCCAATTATTTGACGCCCTTGTCTACCTTCTGGTAACATTTAAAGTAGAGTGTTGACAGGCGAAATCACAGTCTTTCCTGCAATCTCCTACATCACTGACATGATTGCAGGCCCCGCCCACCGGAACTACAAGTCTGTCTCTCTCATTTACTTTTCTGTCATCTAGAATAGAAACAAATTTGGTCAGATGGACTCGCAGAACTAAGTGGGCTATTTGCCAGAACATTATATAATTCCTGTAGTTTTTATATTGGCCGATATTGGAAGTTATCATGAAAAGTCCTTAATCTGATAACATAAAAATCAATCAGATTTCAGATTCAGAAACAGACTTTTGATTAGATTTCACATTCAAAAACAGAAAATTTGTAGGATCTCAGATTCAGGAAACCACAACAAAAAATGTAGAATTTTAGATTTAGAAACAGACTCTGTTGTATCTCAAATTCAGAAAATCTTTTGGATATCAGACTTATAAACAGAAAATCTATTGGATATCATACTTAAAAACAGAAAGTCTATTGGATATCAGACTTAGAAACAGAAAATCTATTGGATTTCAGACTTAAAAACAGAAAATCTATTGGATATCAGACTTAGAAATAGAGAATCTATTGGATATCAGACTAAGAAACAGAGAATCTATTGGATATCAGACTTAGAAACAGATAATCTATTGGATATCAGACTTAGAAATAGAGAATCTATTGGATATCAGACTAAGAAACAGAGAATCTATTGGATATCAGACTTAGAAACAGATAATCTATTGGATATCAGACTAAGAAACAGAAAATGTATTGGATATCAGACTTAGAAACAGATAATCTATTGGATATCAGACTTAAAAACAGAAAATCTATTGGATATCAGACTTAGAAACAGAAAATGTATTGGATATCAGACTTAGAAACAGAGAATCTATTGGATATCATACTTAGAAACAGAGAATCTATTGGATATCATACTGTGAAACAGAAAATCTATTGGATATCATACTTAGAAACAGAGAATCTATTGGATATCATACCTAGAAACAGAAAATCTATTGGATATCAGACTTAGAAATAGAGAATCTATTGGATATCATACTTAGAAACAGAAAATCTATTGGATATTATACTTAGAAACAGAGAATCTATTGGATATCATACCTAGAAACAGAAAATCTATTGGATATCAGACTAAGAAACAGAAAATTTATTGGATATCATACTTAGAAACAGAAAATCTATTGGATATCATACTTAGAAACAGAGAATCTATTGGATATTATACCTAGAAACAGAAAATCTATTGGATATCAGACTAAGAAACAGAAAATCTATTGGATATCATACTTAGAAACAGAGAATCTATTGGATATCATACTTAGAAACAGAGAATCTATTGGATATCATACCTAGAAACAGAATCTATTGGATATCAGACTTAGAAACAGAGAATCTATTGGATATCAGACTTAGAAACAGAGAATCTATTGGATATCAGACTTAGAAACAGAGAATCTATTGGAAATCAGACTTAGAAACAGAGAATCTATTGGATATCAGAATAAGAAATAGAAAATCTATTGGATATCAGACTTAGAAACAGAAAATCTATTGGATATCAACCTTAGAAACAGAAAATCTATTGGATATCAGACTTAGAAACAGAAAATCTATTGGATATCAGACTAAGAAATAGAAAATCTATTGGATATCAGACTTAGAAACAGAAAATCTATTCACTTTCAGAGTCAGAACACAGTAAATTTAATAGTATTCAACATAAGGAAATGACCACTGTCTGTTGGATGGCAAGATTCAGAAAAGGAAAATCTTATTCAGAATTAAAAGGCAAGGATGGTTTTTAGTTTATTTTTTAAATTGAAAAGTGATTTGCATTTATAATTTTAAAAATTATTTTTTCTTAATTCTAAGTCTCCTAAGAAAAGTACTTAGATTTTAGAATACATGCTTGAAAACTAAATAAGGGAAAGCTTTCTGACCTTGTATTAAAACTATTAATTAACGATTGCCTTATTTTCATATCTGGTTACAATAAAGGTTTTTATTTCTTTTCGGTTTTGCATATGTCCGGCGAACACTTTCCATTTGTGTTTTACGCCTGCAAAATTAATAGTTCCAATAAGCCTTAACACTCTGCCACACAACACAAGATTGCCAAAATGGACATACAACTAATAGGATCTAGTTATAACGGTGACGGGTCGTAATGGGAATCAATTTTATTTGATAACCAGTCCGGACAAGGTTTAGAGACTTTTTATTTGTAGATGCTCTATGAAGAAAAACCTGCGAATAATAAATAACATAATAAATAAATACTGCCACATTATTAATTGGTGGAGCTAAAACAAATTAGAATTTAGCACTACAAATATTCGCAGTTACAAAACAGACAACCAATTCAAACAATACAAGTAAAATACAACCATTTCAATATCGATGCTACAATCACTTACCAAACAGAACTAATCATTTACCAGTAATGTAAATACAGCTATAGTGTAAGTTAAACTATAGTTATTCTGTAACGCAAGTTCTACATTATTTAACTACATTCTCTTTCGTGAATTATCTAAGCATTAAAATGAACATAGAGTAAATGAGCTGTTGTCGGTGGGTGAGTGGCAAGTGCATTGTTTGATGGTAAGGACTCTGGTAAAAAAGAAAATTTTCAACTCTCGTCAAAATCTATCTCTCACGAGAACATATATCTAGAGAGACATGACAAAAACAGGTTTGACAAGTCCCGTGCATCACGCAGACAAGACGCAAACAACCACGCCCACATGCATGAACCTTACAGAAAGATACACAGACTTTAAGTCACAAGCTGCCCGACACTAATAAAACGGACAATAACAAAACTGACTAATAGCACAAGGTACATTTAAACAGAACATGAAGAACTGGTGACATAACCATCCGTTCAATGTAATTTTCTCTCCAGTTGAAATTTCAATTCTGGTATGATGATGTTACCCGAATATTGTTGGTGACCCTCTTGAGAATGCATTTTTTTTTATTGGGACAATAGTGTAGCAGTCAATAACAGGATGTCAGAGGTGTTCCCTGGGACACTTTTCAGAGAAAACAACCAAGTGTTCCGGGTTTTTTTAACAGAATAGCTTGCAACAATTAAGTGTAGCTTGCAATTATAAAAAGTAGCAAAAAAAATAGCCGTTTGGAGAAGTTTTGTTTCACAAAAGAAACTGAGTATATCGATGTTTGAAATGCAGCTTGTAAATACAGATGTAGCAAAAATACTCCACCTCCTATCAGAGTTGTGGTTCGTTACTGTCAAATGTTTATGTAATTAATCAATAGTCATCTTCTTGTTTAAAGTGCATGCTGTCTATGGCACCTTGGATGTCTCACATCCTGGTTCTTTCTTGTTGAATGTTTTGAATATGTTGAAATCTTTCAATGAACATTATTGAAGTTACCTATTGGTTGTTTTGTGTTCTGTTAAGGACATATGTTGCGGTGCGCCAGTGGTTCTGCCCAGACACGAGTCTGGGTACATCCTCTACCAAAACAGCTGGATATGGCTTAAATTATTGGACGTTTTGATGTATTAAAAAAAAAATCAGATAAACATCAGGATGCGTGTGGTCCCAATCTAGTTCTTGTTCTGTTTTGATGGCAAGGTTGGTTTACATTGTCCGATTGATTCAATGTACAAACAAATGCATTAGAGATCAACCCCACTATGTAACAAAGATGGACAATATTCTCATAAAAAATATCAAACACAGAATGCATGTCAACCAATGAATAATGAAACTCCAGAAGACATATCTCACAGCACTAATAATAACTGCTTCTGTCATCAATTTAGTGAATTTGGTGGATTGGGTTGTATCAGAGGAACTTGCAAGGGTGTGATGTGCTCTAAGGTGTTCTGGTTTGTGTCAAATCAGTTTTGTCACATGCAAGACTAGTGATCATCCCATCATTACAGAGCTGTTTTGATATCTTAATATTGCTTCCGCATCATAATTTGATTTAATCGGAGAATTCTGAAGAATTGCTGATATTAAAGATGGTATCCGACAGTTTGGACCTGCATTTGTTTTTCTTAAATAACCAAATAAGTCATTGTTACCTAAAAAGGTCCTGCAAAATACAGCTCATTGATGCTCTAAATCTGTGTGAACAGTTAAGCATAAATCCCCACTCGTCATTGCAAACAGGTATTTCCTATCTGAGCCACACTGCAGAGATTAAACTAAGAAAATCTTGTGATGATTAACTTAATTTTGAGATCATGTTTTTACCATTATCTGGGTAATCCACTCTGACATTGATATTTATTTTTAGCGAAGATCACACATCATGCTTATTTGTAGATTTGGAAGGAATGAACATTTAGAGAGACTTTTCTCATGATTTGAACTGTCAAACAGTATAGGTTGTGTTAAAAATAGTTTTTCTTTAGCCTCAAGTATCAATTTAGAAGAAATTGTGCGCAATTTCCACAAAGGCAGTGGAAATTATATTTAATGAAGGCAAACTGCCAGATACCATCTTTAATGTCCCATTAAAATATGGCTTATAAACTGGTTTACATACCTGTAAAGTGTCATGACTATCCACAATTTTTTATATATTGTACTCCATAGTTAAGCTTCATTTTGAGATTTTTTCTATAATAAGATTTTCTTGAGTTGATTTTTCCATAATAATACTAAACTGAGACCGTTCTCAGTCTGAAGTTCATTTTTTTCACTATTGGCCTGAAAAGGGCTGATTATTGCAATTTTAACATCAAGAGAATCACATGTATTACCGATCATAGTATATAACCTCTCCCTCCACAAAGGAATACCGGACCTGGTAGCGTGATCGGGTTCGATCCCAAACAGTGACATACCAAAGTCATTAAAAATGGTAGCGGTATAGCTCCCTTGCCAAGGCTTAAGTATATATAAGGGTTGTTCCACACCTAGTTGGCCTGGTGTAGTGATAATGTGACTGGGTGTGGTGTCATGCCAGGTGTTCACGGCATGCTATACACAGTGAAGGCAGCACTATATCTGCTTCAACTCTATTCACATTTAACTTTGTATTCGGCGCCGTATGACCTGTTAAGTGTCGGTGTGCCGTAAAACCCAAATAAATAAATAAATATCTGCTTCAATGGCACACCGTCTCCAGATAACTGAAATACTGTTGGTGGGACGATAAACCCAATAAACAAATAAACACAAGGGAGTATCAGCAAAGGGCTTTACAAATGAGATTCAAATGAGTATATAATATATTGATATTTTTTTTTAATTCTCTAAATATAAAACCGTTATAGTAAATTGAAATATCAAGTCTAAGGAATAGTAACCTTTGAAAAAATGTTTTGATTGTATTACATTTAAATTATATTGGTCATTCTTACATTGACATCATTATCGATGTATTCTAGCATGATCTCTGAAATGGTCTTTTGGAGCAGTGGTGTATGTAGTATAGTGTAACGGAACTCTTTTGAGGCTTGTGGGTCAGCTGATAGATTTGAGTTGTCATTCCAACAGTTTTTTTTAGTTATCCTTAGAAGATGTCCACTTGACTCGGGATAGAGCTGCCTTTATTGTGAAAAATCATTGTGACAATGCACCAAGTCACATTACCTTGATACCAGGTCTATGAATCTTGCTTTAACTTTGGATATAGCACGATTGCCTGAAAACCTAGCTTGAATTTGGATATGGGGTCAGTCGGTTCAAGGTCCAGGTCAGTGTTACTAAAAATAGGAAAACAGTTTCCGCTTAATAATTTGTGTTAAATTGATGAAAACCTGGTTTCGTGGCATGGCCATGTTTCTTGTTTTTAACATTTTTTTATGTTGCGGCCCAGGTTTGAACCAAGGGCCTTCCCAACCTGGAGCCGAGATTCTACAGATAGCACTGCCAGGACCTTTGTTAGACCCTGTAGTCTTCCTTCACCAATAGACTTAAAGTAGACTCATTTTTTTGTTTGCCACCAAAAGCCTTTCAGTTGATCTGGAGAAGTTCAAACTTCTTGTTAACCTAGTGGGTTAGAGTCCCGTTCAGGGCAAATGACTTAATGTGAGAGGGTCTCCGAGCTGACTTGTGGCGTGCTGGTGGTTCAACCCAGACATGTCTGGGGTTTTGCTCCACCAAAAGGCTGGACGTTGCCATAATGATCATAAATGGTCGCTGCAATGTATGTCAAAAACAAACAAAAACTTCTTGGTATTTTAAGACTTGTATATTCAGTAATGCCTCTTGACAGCAACAATTATATAGGTATATATAACCAATCAATATGAGTGTCGCCTCTGTAAATGTAAACCCCGAAAGTTGGGCCAGCCTTGTATCAATGACCTTGACCCCTGATGGTGTGAGGGTGCCAGACTTAATCATACAATGTGTCAGACTGACCAAGCTTCAGTACATAGCCTTCTAGTCACTATCAATAAACAATTACTTGCTTTCTCTTATATATATGCACTTGATGGCATTGTCATATGCTGGTCTGAACAGTTTGTTACACAGGCTAGTGAAAATAATCGGCCCCTTGCACTGAAGGAAACACATTTTCTGTAAAGTCTGTTTTCTCCTGTTTTCTCCTCGATTTGATGAAAAACAAGCTTTACTGAAGCTTCTTTTAACTTATTTACTTTTGTCTGCTTGAAAGTTTGGACTTGTTTTGTTTTAACATAAATTTTAATTGATTTATAAATGAAAACACATGTTCATAAAGAAATAAGACCGGACCTGGTAGTGCAGTCATTAGAGCATCGGCTCCAGGTATCGGAGGCCCCGGGTTCAATCCCGGGCCATGACATACCAAAGCTGTTAAAAATGGTAGTGGTATAGCTAACCTTGCTAACTCTCAAGCAAATATAAGGGTAGTTCCACGACTGGTTGGCCCGGTGTCAGGATAATGTGACTGGGTGTGGTATCATGCCAGGTGTCCATGGTATTCTACACACAGTGAAGGCAGCATGACATCAGCTTCAGGTGGACACCGTCTTCAGATATTGGTGGGATGATTAGACCAACAAAACAAACATAATGATGAATTATGTAATTATTGTATAATCCCTATATACATTCTACATATTGAACATCCACTTAGGAAGCACATTTATTGCTGCTTCTCCTGTAATTACCAAAATAATAAACACAAGTAGATTGAACTGGAAAACACTAAAGTCAATAAATGATGACTTTGTTCTCTTGTGGTATTTTAACTGTATGACTACGAATTACTTACAAATATAACTACTTTTTGTCATACTGTCGATGGAGATTATGAGGTGGCGACCTTCCAGTATAGAGATGTTACTCTTCTTTCACTTGCATAGTGAAAAAAAAACACAACAAACCGGCCGTAATAGCTCAAGTGGGAGAGCCTCGGCTGGCGGATCGGAGGTCGCAGGTTCAATCCCCGGCCGAGTCAAACCATAGACTGGAAAGTTGGTAGTAGTGGCTCCCCTCCTAATGCTCGGGGCTAAGGGGACAGCATTACGCTTGACTCATCGGTGTCGGTATAATGGACTGGCCGGGTTCAGTACCTGGGCACCCCATAAGTGCCCCTGTGCTATAATGATAGAAATAACGTTGCACAGTATCGGCAAAAATGCAGGCAAATCCCTAAAACATAACAAATCACTGTCATTTTTCAAGTCTAAGCTTAGATAATCTATACTTATACTAGTTTGTGAAAAAAAACAACATGGATTGAACCAACAACCTCCAACTCTGAGTGGGGATGGCAAAGCTATAATCTTACCACTGAAAGACACCCAGATTAATGAAGAAAACTAATACATCATTAAAATGAAACAATTTGGAGTACTAAAACTTGCATGTCACAAAGACCCTTGTTTTGAAGTCAATAAGGGTCATTCTTCTTCCTCCCTAGGGCCCTATATAGCAGCTGTACCTCCTCAAGGGTTTATTTGACCAGGCCCCTTGATTGGCCCTTAATTGACCCAGTTTATAACCGTGAAGAAGCAAGGAACAGATGTAGCAAGGTTAAGGCCACAGAAATTCCATTAACATTTTAATCAATCATTGTTAAGACAGTGTTCAAAGCCTTTATGCTGCTGCTCCATTGGTAATAAACCTGTAAGGGAACTTCGAAAATGATAATCTGTGAAGATACAAAGACTTGGCAGATAATATTTCAGATCCTGGTCAGACAGCTCCTGTTGAGACTCGGGACAAAACTTGCAGATCCTGATCAGATTGCTCCCATTATGACTTGGTAGCTTATATTTCAGTTTCTGATCAGACAGCTCCCAGTGAGACTTGGGAAAAAAAGTGCAGATCCTGATCAGACTGCTCCCGTTAAGACTTGGCAGCAAAAAGTGCAGATCCTGATCAGACTGCTTCCATTAAGACTTGGCAGCAATAAGTAAAGATCCTGATCAGACTGCTCCCGTTAAGACTTGGCAGCAAAAAGTGCAGATCCTGATCAGACTGCTCCTGTTAGGACTTTACAGCAAAAAAGTGCAGATCCTGATCAGACTGCTCCTGTTAAGACTTGGCAGCAAAAAGTGCAGATCCTCATCAGACTGCTCCTGTTAGGACTTTACAGCAAAAAAGTGCAGATCCTCATCAGACTGCTCCCGTTAGCAGATCCTGATCAGACTGCTCCCGTTTAGACTTGGCAGCAAAAAGTGCAGATCCTCATCAGACTGCTCCCGTTAGCAGATCCTGATCAGACTGCTCCCATTTAGACTTGGCAGCAAAAAGTGCAGATCCTCATCAGACTGCTCCCGTTTAGACTTGGCAGCAAAAGTGCAGATCCTAAACAGAAAACTTTTGACAGTAGTTGACTGGTCTGTATGAACATTTATGATCAATTCATCTTTATTGGTTAGGTCAATTCAAGTCAAAGATCTAGTCCCAGCAGATAGTGCACATCCTGATCAGACAGCTTTTGACAGGGGCAGCAGATCTCAGCTTGGACTGTCTGATCAGGATTTACTCATTTTTGCATCGGTCTGATCAAGTTCTGATCATTTCATACATGTCAGGTTACAAATCAAAGACCCAATCATGTTATAGCTAGCATCCAGCCTAAACGCCTGTCATAACGTCTGCTACAGTTGGTTTGCTATCTTGATCTAAATAATTTTTGGCTGTATCTTCCACCATAATATACCATTTACATACTTGTCGATGCTTTTGGATTTTTTGGTTGGGCAGTTAGGAGAAGTCTGGTATTTTGATATTAATGTTATATTAATGGGTCTTGTTGATGTAATATATTGGACTCTGTCATACAAGGATTAGCTTGCCGGTGGTGTGGTTAAAGAAGTGGGTTTTTCGTTGAGAGAATTTCTTGGCATTTTTTTCTTTTTTTCATTTATATTATTGCCGTACAATATAAATTTATGCCCTTCTGATTTTTTAAAAAAAGGTCCATATTAAAGCATTGAAATGGAATTTCTGCACTAACTTCAAAGAATTCTTCTCTCTCTCTTTTTTTTCCTATGCATTGATGATTGTGGGCTGTTGTCTCGAGAGATTGTTTAGAAAGTGGGGTGCCCTTGGTGTAGTGGTTGTTGGCGACTTGTAAACTCCTCTGAATGCTTAGCCTCTCATCTCGTGGGTTCAAGTCCTGTTCAGGAAGAAGGATTTAATGTTCGAAGGTCTTCCAGCTGACCTGCAGTATGCCAGTGGTTCACCTAGACATTTGTTTAGGGACTTCCTCTACCAAAATAGCTGGACGTTGTTATAAAGATCATAATTGGTCACTGCGATGTATTTCAAAAACAAAACAATTGTTCAGTACAATAGAATAACTAATTCATCAAACACTACAAAACTTTAGGCTTTGATCTAAGGGCATTCCATATTTTGTAAAATAGTACTGTTTAAAATTCTAATCTAAACTAACATTGAAAGCTAGTTTCATGACAAACTGGATATGTTACTATAAGATGGACTGGAATATCATATTTGTACACATGTCTTATATTTGAATCTCAAACATATTGCACTTTTGCAGTGACATCCTGCCATAATAAGTGGAGAAAGTCCCCATGGAAACCTTCAAGTAGAACCACTGATTCACACCAGATCAGCTGGTGATTAGATCAAGTAAAATGTTGCACATTATTGATATATTTGCGCTCTTACTGTTCCAGTTTGTTAGAAAAAACTTCCTATCTATGACTTAAATTACTATCAGTGGCACATTTGCCCCTCGAATGAAAGAAATCTCAACATACAAGGTGGCTAAAAGCAATAAACTTTTCAGCTAAATACTGGCCCAAAAATGTTTGGTCATAAAGCAACTGCATAAATAAAACAAGATCGGTGTTTCTCTAGAACGTCTGTAGAGATAGACCCAAACCTTGTTCCATTACATTCATAGTAAGCAAAAATAAAATCTAAGATATTCACTAAAAAATGACCTGCAATGGTTGCTAGATATATAGCCCGAGGCTTCTAAGCAGACAGTGCAATTTTTGGATCAGACAACTCCAAGCTGGAACTAGCGAATCTGGATATACACTATTTGCCTTTGTCAATCAAGTTGTGCTAAGCAGGACAAGAGTTAATGAAATTGTGATGAGAATAGAAGGCAATCCTAGAGCTGAGACTTAAATGAATTAAGAGGTTATTGCATGCAATAAAACGGTGTAACTTCTAATGAGCTCTATTTTATGTTTGTTAAAGGCAATGTTGGCCAAAGAGAAGGACAAAATTAGATAATTTCGTAGTGAAATGGAATTTAGAAATTTTCAGAGGTAAGTAAATAAAATGTATTATATGCTTGTTTAAGGCAATATTGGCCTGAAAGAGGGACATTGTAAAGTAATTTTATTGTGAAGTAAAATTCTGAAATCTGTAGAAGTAAATTAATGGGCATTTTACACTTGTTTAAGGCAATGTACTTTCGACAGAATGGTGAAAAAGGATAATTTTATGGTAAAGTCTGCATTATTTTCTGCCAGAATAAGATGGGATAATGCTTGTTTAAGGAAAAGGTAATGTTTGACAGAAAGAAAAACGAAGCTTAGGAAAGTAGGTGGATTGGATTTCAAAATTTATTTGCAGATGCAATACAACAAAGGGCTAAAGAAGTATTTGGTTATAGTTTTAAGGCAATATTGCCAAATGGCAGGGATGGATCCAGGGTGTGGGGGTGATGTGGGGATGCATCCCTGCACCAACCAGGTTATAGAGTAGAGTTTGGAAAACACATACATGTAAGCTTAAAAAATACTAAGCTTTTAAAAAAAAATTTGTCTGTTGACTGCTAAGGTCAAAGTTAGGGTCCCTTATTATGTATATATATCTAGTATTTACTGCGATACAAAACAAAACAAAATCTGGATCTGCCCCTGGCCAATAGATTAAAGTATGGTATGGTCATTTTGATTTTAACATTTACAGATCAAAGTGAAGGTGAAATAATTAAAAGAAAGATGTTTGGAATAACAGTATATTAGATAACAAAATGTTTGGTTATATGGAATTTGAACAAAAATAGCTGAAAGGAAGATGGTACAGTAAGAGGGTTGTCTTTTTGTCAAGTTTACTGTGCCTGAACAATGAATTGATGGGCTTATTTGTTAATACGGTTATTAATTGTGGTTAAAATAAGACATGGGATGCTGTCTGATAAATTATTGTACTATTTGCTGCTTAGTCGTTATATATTTACCAGTGTGTGAAGCTATCAGCAACTGATTGAGAATTTAGTTTGGTTTATCAATAAATATGGCATGACTGACTGTGTGTAGCCTGATAGCAGAGTTTGTTCCAAACTTTATTTAGACCTCCATGACTCAAGTTGTTGTGTAAACTTGTCTTGATGGAAATCCAATAATTACTTCATAAATTACTCTTTTTTTTTTTTTTTTGAAAATTGTACTGAAAATCTTACTTTGAAAGTTTTACTTAAAATTAATAAAAAAAAAGCAGCATCAAAATCATATTTTGACGATTTTATCCCCCAAAAAAGAAATGATGAAGAAAAAAAATCATGTTAAATTAAATTACATAAAGATAATGAAAAATAAGTATATTGAAAAAAAGTAATAAATAATAATTGCCCATGATCAGTATGTTCTGTGGAACATTTGCCTTCCAGGCTCCTAACAGTCTCTTACCCAATAGAATGGAAATAGACTTTGTCAAGTTATAAATTATTAAATAATTGAGGAAGTGAAAATGAAGTTTTATTGAGCCTGTGGCAAGAAATCCTTAATACATTCAGAATATGAGTAGCAAGACTTCCTTAAAATCTCTATTGAGAAAAAGTATAGCAGTAAGCAACTTGCAGGAGGCTTCATTTACAAGTTATTGAGCAACTCTTGAAAACTAAAAAATTGAGGGGCACCCTTGGCGTAGTGATAAAGTAGCCGATTTGTAACTCCTCTGACTGCTTAGCCTCGCACTGCATGGGTTCGAGTCCCATTCAGGGCGAAGAACTTAATGCAAGAAGGTCTTCCAGCTGACTTCTGGGGCGCCGGTGGTTCTACCTGGACATGTGTCAGGGGTCTTTCTCACTCCAAAAGCTGGACGTTGCTATAATGATCATAAATGGTCACTGAAATATATGAAAAAATATATGTTTATATTGAAGTTTTATTTGCAGTAAGATGTTGTTTCTTTGAATTGCAGAAACTCCAGTAAAAGCTTAATGTTTTGCAAAACAACTTTAACAGAAACTTTTCGGGGTGCATATAGCCCAGGGGAGTGGCCTCGTAGAATTGTAACACCTCTGACTTCTCTGCCCCTTCACTGCATCTGCTGGATACCAGTCTGCTCTAAAAACTTCGATATGGAGAGATTTTCAAGCTGATCTATGTGCATCACTGGTTCTACCCAGACTTTTGTCTCAGGGTCTTTTCAAAGTTCTCCACACACACACAAAATTGTTGTAACTATAGTGGTCATAATATTGTTTCTGCTTAGTTCTTAAAAAAACAACACACAAAACAACAACAAAAAAATCAACATATTTGTTGCAAGTAGAAATAAGAAATAAATGTAAACAAAGTGACTGGATTGATATAGACTATTACAACCCAATTCTTGACAAGAAAGTATATGACAGGCAGACAAACAGAGGGAAACAAAGCTACACATAGGCAACCAGATACAAACACAAACACAGAATAATGAAACACAGACAGACAGACAGACAGACAGACATGAAAGACTACACTTCAAGGGAAGAGTATGGGTATCACCCCTTTCAGCCAGCTTCTCCATCTTTTTGCATAGTTACTCAGCCCCATCTCCCTTCACCCTACTGGATATTATCAACTGGACCTTTGTACAGTAGAGAGTGCTGTGAACCCTTCAGCTCTTCAGGCTTCACTGGTAACTAGTGGGCATTTGCTGAAATAGTCTCAGACTCTCTCACACACTTTCTCTCTCCTCTGAGACTGGCTTTTACAGAAGTTAGACCATGGGTGCTTATTCATATTCCCTCTGAGTGTGCTTTTAGGATATTTCTCTCCCCCAGTGTATATAATAATCTTCCCAGTCTGTTGTAAAAGATACTTTATTGTCAGACATATCAACTGTGTTTATCAAGTGTTTCTTGCAGAGGGAATTCCAAGCAGATGTTCAGCCAGGATTTATCTGCCCCTTGTTGTGAAAAAAAAAAATGCGGAAGAATTCCAGGCAGATTTTCATTTGAGAGTTATCTGCTCCTTGTTGTGCAAAAAAAAAAAACGACAAGGAAAGAATTACTGCAATTTTAGTTCTACAGGCTACATTCAGTCCCTATGGTGAAAAGGAGACTGTATGCTGTCTGGCTTCAGCAGTGGATGTATCATAGAAGGGAGGTATAGATCTTAAGGTAGTCTATAGACTGTGTGTTAATTAATAAAGGTAAACTTGGTGAACTCACGGGAAAACATGTGGAAGTAGTGTTGTTGATATACGTTCAAGAAGTTGGAAGAAGTTGTGTTGTAAATGTTCTCCATTAGATGATGTGGTCTTTGGAAAATTGTGGTTTATGAAGCTGAAAAAAGAAATAAAGTGATTAGATTGGATTGGTTTTTGAGCATTTTTAAAAGTGAATTGGATTGGTTGGTTTGTCAAGTGATGTGAATGTTTCTTTTAGTGTGTGCGTATTTTTTTCAAGAAAACGAGAATTGTGTGTAACAGCTGTTAAATTCATAACAGCAAGTTCTTGAATGATTTTGATAACTGTGGAAGAAATTTACGAGCAAGAGAAAAAGGTAAAAAAAAACCCACAAAAATTGTTAGTTTTCTGTGAAAGTCAAGATATATTGAACTAATGTGACATTGACCCGTTACTGTGACAAATTTGAAGATTTTTTCTTATGAAGGATGACCTTTTGGAATATTGTTTTCAATTTTTCTCCACAACATTTTTCAATTTTTAAAGGAGAAGACTTGAGTTCTGGCAAGTGTAAGTAGACTTGATAGACCATTTTTACTTTATTTTTTTATAGAATTCTTGTTCTACATTCATTTTTTTCTTTGTCAATAAAAGAGAGATGTGCTATATTGATAAATATATAAATGATATAAGTAGTTTTGTTTAGTATATTTTATAAACAGATAAATATGTTAATTTTTATGATGCCATTAGAACAAAAAGTTTAATAATTTATATGTTCTATACAGACCACTTTCACATGTTTTTTGTGTGTGAGCATATTTTTTATGCTTAATGGTGAGTTGGTCAGAGTAGCAACCTTATTTATTGAATGCTTAAATGCATTGTACTACAACTATTGTACTACAACTGGTAAACCGGACCTGGTTGCCCAATCGGTAGAGCATCGGCTTCAGGTATGGGAGGCCCTGTGTACGATCCTGGGCCACAACATACCAAAGTTGTTAGAAATGGTAGTGGTATAGCTCCCTTGCTTACACTCAAGCAAATATAAGGGTATTTCCTTGACTGGTTGGCTCGTTGTAAGGATAATGTGACTGGGAGTGGCATCATGCCAGGTGTTCACGGCATGCTATACACTGTGAAGGCAGCACTATATCTGCTTCAAGTGGAGACTGTCTCCAGATAACTGAAATATCGGTGGTGAGACGATAAACCCAATAAACAAACAAACAACTGGTAAACTTTTAAGAGGGTATCATTAAATTCATGAAACTACATACACGTACATGGAGGGTCTTAACTTCATTATTTTTTATATAGCAAAGGGTCTTAAAATATGACTGTGTTAGTCAGTTTTGTCTTGTCTTTATCTTAACTTAGCACAATAATATAAAATCTCATTAGAATTATCAGATTCAACCCATCTTCTGTACATCTAATATATCAGCACAACTGTTGGCAGACTTAACATACAGAACATTTGTGTTGAAATCCTGTCATGATGTAGATCTCCAGGGTAAAGAAACTTTCTTG
The DNA here is from genome assembly GCA_007844125.1 of Sinonovacula constricta. NCBI lineage: Eukaryota > Metazoa > Mollusca > Bivalvia > Cardiida > Solecurtidae > Sinonovacula > Sinonovacula constricta. The sequence continues at coordinate 34,547,024 of CM017560.1, read as the reverse complement.
TTGTTAACTCCTTTATTTCTAAACCAATCCCCATATACCTCAGCTCAGTGAGACAATTCCAATGAGTTCAAATTATATATGACTTGGCTGAGAATTATGGGATATATCGCAACATAAAGTCAGATTAACTCCCCTCATCTACGCATCTTGTGATAGCATTCCTTCTATATACCTGACTCACAGATGCCTACCTATGAAGCCAATCCGCCATTGTTTCAGAGGAGGGCAGAGGGGGTAGGTGGGAATGTGTAGAGAAGTTATGAATTATTTTGTAGATAACAAGTTGTGTTTATATTTCGGAATAAATAGTCCAGATAACAGTTTAATTTGTACGTCATTAATGCAACCATAACTGACTTGAATGACTGTATCCAGTTAATGCATAAGGACGGACATAATTTTTTGTCTGAAGACTATCTTGGTAGCCTGCAGTTGGATTAACTTGTTAAAATAAGAGAACATTATTTTCCAAGACTAGGTTACCTAAAAGTAATGCCTTCTTTTAGACTTCTTTTCTACAAACAGAAATATCAGTAGTCTGATGGCTTAGCACTTTTGAAGTGCTTGTATTTGATGCAGCCGAAGAAAGGTATATAACACACAATTTATATGTCCATATGATGTGTAGATTGTATATTTGGGTGAGGTAGCATCGTTCGTTGGCACTCAACACAACAGTGGGAAAGGAGGTATAAAGGTACGACTTGAAGTCCAATATACATACCTGCCTGGCAGAAATATTTGTGGGGGGCTTGGGGAAAATGGGGTGGGGGGAGGGGGGATGCTGTTTGGTTGTGGCATAGTGTACCCTGACCCTGGTCCTGCTGCAGATGTTAATGACCTAAACTTAATCTCAAGATCTCTGATTACTGCCACATGCACTGCAATGTTAGTAAGATGTATTAAATAAGGCAGATCCTGATCAGACAACCTTCAGTATGATCTTCATTATATGCTTAAGAATGATCAATTTCTGCTTTCAGTTTTGCAGGATGAGAATTACGATTTTGTCTGCATGATAATACAAGTCATGATCTAACGGTAAAACATCGAGATCTACACTGTTTCTGTCAGCTCTGGTCAAATTATGCCGATCCAGTTCAGTTTATTATCTGGTCCTAGGAAATATAAAGGAAAAGATGGATAGAGGGGAATAATAATATGTGTGTTTTGGCAGGGTGGTACGTGTGTTGGTAACCTGGGTTTTCTGGGATGCATGCTGATGATGATTTGTCTGCAGCATGTCTTGTCTTTTGGTGTTGATGTAACTCAGTTTGTAGCAGATTTGTGCTTTGAGAATGGTTTGATATGTATGTGGCTATTGGCTAGGGAGTGTGTCGGAACTATGATATAAGAGGGTTTGTTTGCTAGAATTCTGATAATTACATAGGGACTTTTGATTAAATTCTGGCAATGAGGGTTAACAGAGGAATCATTAATGTGGTGATGTTTTTGTTGTTGTTGGAAATAACAAGATTCTCAGTCGCTGTTAGTTTTCTTAATGTTTCTGTCTTATTATGCAAAATATTAGATTATTTGAGTATTTCCTATATGTATTACTTACATTTTTATTATTTATACCAATAACTGCTAGTTCTTCTTTGAGTTGTACAATTATGACATGTACTAGTACTTGAACCCACAATAATCGCGAAATTTTCATGTGGGGAGGTTTTTCTACGTAACCTGATGAACCTGGGGCCCATAGACATAGCTGCCTGTGACTTGTTGTTGGGAAATCAGTTGCAAATCATAATCGATGATCATTTGGAATCAGTTGCCACTTCCGATTTAATTTCACTGATTGTAATTGGTGTATTAATCTATGCAGTGTTACGATCACAAATGGTGTTTGATTAGTAGCTTACATAATTACTCGATACTATAGTGTACTAGCTGCCACTTTCTACAAAACATTTGGTGTTTCAAGGACAAAATACAAAATTTTCACTTGATTTCTATTTTTAAATGCTTGTTAATTTCACGGCCGCCATTTAAATTTTCAGAGTGATTTTCCCATTATGGCCAGATAAGTGAAAAAGCTAGAACCCGTACCTTTATTTGTAGAGCATTTGCACTCTTCTGTTAATCGATTATGAGAGAATGACATCGATTATCGAAATCAAGAAGCTTTGTGTCGGTGGTTCTACCCAAACTTTGGTTTGGTTTGGGGTCTTCCTCCACCGAAACAGTTTGACATCACTGCTTTGTTATAAAGACAACAATTGTTTCGCTGGGATGTATTTTAAAAAAAAAATAAAATACATGCCTGTGTCTTCCTTCATCAAAAATTTGTTGGATGTCAGCTACATAACTAAAATTGGGTCGGTTTGATTTGAAAAAAATACAAATAAAAGAAAATAAAGGTAATGCTTGAGAATTTAGGGGTATATTGCAAATGTAAATCAGATATTAACTTCCAACTACCTGGAAGTGAGGGGTTTTTGTACAATATTATTGTTATGCATCTCAATATGATATGCATAGTATAGAAATTTATAACACATTCTAAACATGCTAAGTGGCCATTGTCAACCAAGATAAAATGTTAAGTTTCATTTTTATGCACTAATAAATTTTCCAACCTGACCATTTTAATCATCAATGTTTCCTCATTTAACAATTATTTTGTTTATTTTTATCTAAAGTGTTAATGTAATAAACACAAAAACTCAACTTCTAAACTTTTTATCATGATATTTTGTCTTTCAGAATTAATTTTCAAACTATCATCTGCCATTTAACACCTTATCAACTGTTATAGATCTGCATCAGACTGTTTCCATCAATATTTACTTAAACCCCGGTCAGAACTACGGGTAGAGAGAGGTTGGAGCAGAGAAACTGGAGTGTCTAGCATAATTACCACCCTCCCTGTCCTATTGAAAAAAGAATAGCATTTTTGGAGCATTTAAATCAAACCGCTTCAGGTTGTTATCTGGCTCTGTCATGCTTCAATAGTGCTAGGTTATCTAAATTGTTACCTTATCTCAGTTTATTTGTTCTTGATTGACTGCTACACACACCTAATGGCAAGCTTCAATTTTCAATCACCCTCTTAACCTGGACCTTTGACCCGCCCCCCTCGCTATCAGTTCTGCTCCTGAACCTGCTACCGTGGCAACCAATTGTCAAACAATCATAGTCCTACCATCCTACCCACAACAGCCTCCCTCTCTAAAGCTATTGCTTGCTTTCTCTCTTTCTATCCTACCATGGTTATTATTAAGATAAAACAGAAGTTGCTGATGGCTGATTTAATTAAAAGAGTTGTTCACAATATGCGATGGAAGTCATTAGCAAAATAAGGCAAGGCTAAGTTGAGTAAATCAGGATCAACATTTGATGGAACAGTCACAGGACTATAGTCACAGTCATTTAAAAACCAAAAAGAAATTGACTGATTGAAGCTACAAAAAGGTTTGTAGGAATAAATGAGGCTTTAATTTATGAAGCATTTTTCTCTCATACAAAAATTAAAAATTAATGAACAATAAGAATGACATAAGTGACTTTATGATGAAATGTAGAGCCGAGTTTGGATGCAATTTGATAGATATGTGGAGGCCAGTGCTTTGAAGTTGTTTGTTGAGAATAGACTAGGAAAACAAAACTTGTGGAGCAACTCCCAGAACAGGAAAGAAAACATGTGGACATATCCCAGAATAGGAAAGGAAAACTTGTGGAGCATATCCCAGAATAGGAAAGGAAAACTTGTGGAGCATATCCCAGAACAGGAAAAGAAAACGTAGAGAAAATCTCAGAATAGGCAAAGAAAACGCATGGAGCATATCCCAGAATAGGAAAAGTAAACATGTGGAGCAAATCCCAGACATAACATGCCCAAGTATTCTGTATTGTATTGTTTCGTACATAAAACCAGACATTTAAATGCATAATCAGAGACATATGTACTTTAACATCTCATTATTATTCTCCTGTTTCATACATCTACCATTAATTAATAATCAATTAATGATGTTGCTATGTTATATATGTTAGAACAGTCCAGACATAATTGGCACAATAAAATGAAGATAGATCATCATAGGTACAGCTTAGGATAATCGATGAGGCAAGTAAAATAAACAGCTTCAGGAGAAAGTCTTCTCCTTAAAAAGACACAACAAGATACTTCCCTGGAGCTACCATGGACTATAATTGATTTGGTATTATTTGGTCAACGTTGTATTTTTGTAATCTTTCTTCAAAAATGACTAAACTTTGTTGAACCACTATGGATAATGGAATAAACTATTACCTGTGTTTTATACTATTACCTGTGTTTTATACAGATAAGATTATACGTAAATTATATTTTATGTGAACTTGTTGTCATTCAAAAGATTGTGTTTTCTCTAGGTTTGGATTAGTGTTGCAATACTGATGAACGATTTTTCTGAACTGCATGTGAGAATATATGTCATATGTAAACATCAATCATCAACAATTTTCTCATAGGCTCAAAAATGTAATTGATATTCTAGTTAAGATACATTTGACGTTGCATCATGTGGTTTAATGATTGATGTTTCAGCTCAATTTGAATGTTCCTTTTACCTTGAATAGTTTTATCAAAATTAATTATGAATAAATTTTATTAAAATTATTGAAACAACAGTAAACAAAAAAAAAAAAGCAAACAATCCCTTTCTACACCTGTATCTACCTTCACTACTTTCCTTCCCCTACTCCTTCTTTCCCTACCCACTCTGTCCCCACTCAACCTTTCCTTATTGTCTCACTCCCCATTCTTTAACTCCCCATTTTAACTCCCCTTTCCTAACTCCTAATTCCCCTACATTCCCCCAATTATATTCCCTACTTCCCCTCCACCACCCCCTACTCCCTTTTTCTCTACTCTGCCACTCTCTCTACAACACCCCATTTCTCTCACTCCCCTTTTACCTTTCCTCTACTCCTTCCCCTACTCCCCTTTCCCTATTCCCCTTCCCCTATGCCACTTGTTTACTCCCCACTCATTCCTCTACTTCCCTTTTCCAACTCCATTTTCCCTACTCCCAACTCACCTACTCCCCCATTCTCCCTTATTACATTCCCCACTTCCACTCTGCCACTCCTTCCACTCGCTGTCTCCCTACTCTTCCACTCCACATCACACTTCTCCCACTCCCCCTTTTCCCTTTTACCTTTCCCCTACTCCTTCCCCTCTTCTCCATCCTCTACCCCGCTTTCCCTCCCCTACCATGATCATTATGTAAATTTGTGAACATTTTATTGACTTCAACATAATAATGATGTGCATGGGACACCTTTAGTTCAAGAACAGGTTTCCCTTGATCTGAGTGGGTAAAATCATTAGTTGATAGGTTTGGACAATGAAATAAGATTTATTTCTCTGATTAGCAATCCATAATTGTCTCCCAGATCTTATCACTTAATAAGTTCATAGTATAGTAATCATCTATAGTACATTCACTGTTTTCACCTCCTTCATTGGAAACCCATTCAGCTATTGACAAGTGAGCTTTCACCATTTATTTTATCATTTTTTGTCATCATTATACAGTGGATATCATAAATATCATAAACATCTCCTTGTAAAAGTATTGTGATTTATTTGATTTGACAAAATTATGATTCAACACTTTTGAAAGGTGAGTGGATGGAGTGATTGAGGTATTTTACATTTTGTGAAAGTCAGTGATAAAGGTTTGTTCAATTAAATTTCAAATTGTCTCCCATTCTGACATGGAATTGTGATGGCTATGACAGGTGATTTTATCATTGCAGAAAGTTTGTTAAATAAAAAGTCACAGATTACAATTATGATTGTGTATTTCTTAACCATCATATCACTGTTGGACAGAGCTTTGTGCCTAAGGATCTGACTTGTTTACCTAAATTGGATCTTATGCAAGGTGCGTGTTGCTTTAGCTTCTTCCCTACATTTTGCAGAAACATCGCTTTTTGCGGGTGGGGGGGGGGGGGGGGGGGGGGGGGGGGGTGGGGGTTGGGATTAGTGTTTGTATGCCCTTTATGTCCTTGAATGGGGACATTTTGCAGGCACACTGTCCATCCTTACATCTGTCAGTTCATGTCTAAGCTATTACTTCCATGTTATTTAGAGTACTTCATACCTCACCAATTTACACATGTGCACTGGAAGGTTGACATGCATAACATTTGCAATTAAACCCCACAATGTCAAGGTCATATTTAAGATAATTTCTTGTAAATGCTACTCTTGCTATATATTTATTTCTTGTCCAGAACTTAGCCTTTTTTACAGATATGTAATCAAACTCAACCATCTGACTGACAAACACTTAAATTTGTGTCTAGCATGCAATTTGCAAGTATCTCCCACAAAGTCATATTTAAGATAATTTCTTATAAATGCTACTCATGCTATATATAAATATCTTGATTGTAATTGTGCTTTTATTTAATCAAACTGTACCACCTTACTGACAAACATTTGAATTTGTGTCTAGCAAGCAAATTTGCAAGTATCTCCCACAAAGATATATTTAAGATAATTTTTTTATAAATGCTACTCATGCTATATATTAGTATCTTGATTGTAATTTTGCTTTTATTTAATAATACTGTACCACCTTACTGACAAACATTGAAATTTGTGTCTAGTATGCAATTTGCAAGCACAGTCCAGAAGGTCAAGGTCATATTTAAACAATAAAGTTATTTGCATCCTACTCATAAGAAAAGAAAAAATGCTCTTATAACAATAGTTGGTGATCAAACAAATCTGTAAGGTTTGTTGACTGTGTGGATAAGTATTAAGTACTCTGATTGGCTCATTTGTTACATGTTTTATTAATTGCTCATTTGTTACATGTTTTATTTATTGTGTCTGAAAAGGTAGGAAATTCATTACTTTTACAATTTTCATTATTTGGCAGGACAAGAAATTTAAGTGATGTTATGAAGGAAGTATTTTATAATGAAATCTGTAACACTGCATTGATTCATTGCGTATTCATTCTTAAGATTATAATTCTACCATTAAATGGTGATGGAAAATTGCTAAATGATGCAAAAATTAAAACAATAATGATGTCCTGGAGGACATATTATATTAATAACCAATGCTAAATTCTTAGTTGTATGTTTCTGGCTTCATGCTTGACACTCTGCAACAAACGTTGCAGATCATGGTCAGAAAGCTCCCAGTTGATCTGGATCTACACTATTTGTCTAAATCTGACCTGCATCTACACAATTTGCCTAAATCTGACCTGAATCTATACAATTTGCCTAAATCTGACCTGGATCTACACAATTTGCCTAAATCTGACCTGGATCTACACTATTTGTCTAAATCTGACCTGCATCTACACAATTTGCCCAAATCAGACCTAAATCTGACCTGCATTTATACAGTTTGCCTAAATCTGACAAGGATCTACACTATTTGTCTGAATCTGACATGGATTTACACTGTTTGTCTAAATCTGATCTGGATCATCACTACTTGGCTACATCTGGATCTACACTATTGCCTAAATCTGATCTGGATCTACACTATTGCCTAAATCTGATCTTGATCTATACTATTGCTTAAATCTGATCTTGATCTACACTATTTGTCTGAATCTGATCTTGATCTATACTATTTGTCTGAATCTGATCTGGTCCATACTGTTTGTCTAAATCTGACTTGCATCTACACAATTTGCCTAAATCTGACCTGCATCTACACTATTTGTTTAAATCTGACCTGGATCTACACTATTTCCTTAATCTAATCTGGATCTATACTATTGCCTTAATCTGATCTTGTTCTACACTATTTGTCTGAATCTGACCTGGTCCATACTGTTTGCCTAAATCTGACCTGGATCTACACTAGTTGCCTAAATCTGATCTTGATCTACAGTATTGCTTAAATCTGATCTGAAACTGCGCTATTAGCCTAAATCTGATCAGGCTTTGTGGTAAAATGTTGCTTCAACTTGGGTGATAATTTTATATACCAGTAGTCTTAATTAGAATGTTGCTGTTTCTGTGATTAAACTAACAGATGTAAATGATGAGGGCTGATAAACTGTATTTATTTCTCAATATACAGGTGACTCTTGTATTAAGGTTTGTAAGGCAATCGTAAAACTTCGGGTATTTCCGTACAGTTCGTAAAATACACCTCGTACATAGCTCTAGAATACACCAAAGTGCGTCGCCTGAGTTATGAAACAGTGTCCGTTCGCGAGAAAGTAACAAATTATATATATATCATTTAGTTGAGTATATCTTGCAATAACAACGATTTTTTTTATCAATACAATCTATATGATTTACGGAAAATTGAAAAGTCAACATTAAATACCCAGTATTAAAACTAAGACACACAAAGTAGATCCAAGATGGCGCCTTATTATGTCAGAGGTCTCTTGCATAGCATAAAGGCCGAGGTGATCAGATTGGTTTGTAAGGGTTACAGAGTACATTTGGTGATGATGTTTTCGTGCTTTAGTCTTCATCGTCTTCTTTAGGGCATATTCATTATTAAAATAATTGAATCTTAAGCACATCAGCTAGTTACAAAGTAAGCAGCCAATTGCAGATCCTCATCATACAGCTCTTACCAGAGGATTCACCGGCAGCAATAGCTCAGGTAGAGCATCGGCTTGCAGATCAGGAGGTCGTGGGTTCAAACCCAGGCCGGGTCAAACCAAAGACTTTAAAGTTGGTAGTAGTGGCTTCTCTCCTAATGCTAAGGGCTAAGGGAACAGCATTACGCCTGACTTGTTGGTGTCAGTATAATGGACTGGCCGGGTTCAGTCCCTGGGCACCTCATACGTGCCGCTGTGCTATAATGGAAGTAATGTCACTGCACGGTATCGGCAAAAATACCGGCTAATCCAATCCAATCCAGGGTATTCATGAATGAAATAATACCAATATGGCAAAACTAAAATTCAAAGTCACTGCAGGGACTTGAACCCACAAGATGACTGTTGTTTGTTTCTGTCCAATTCATCTTGGTAAAGGTTGATCTGAGCAATCTGAGTATAATTCTGAGAGACTGGGTGTCCACTTAAAAAAAGCAGCAATGTTGTGAATACCTGGCATGATACCACACTCAGTCACATTATCATGACATTGTGCTGACCAGTTGTGGAACTACCCTTGTATTTGACTGACTGACAGCTGGTTCATTAAATGGTCAGCACATACATTCGTATTTTATTTTGACCCCTTCATGTCTCCCAAGAGTTTTGACCAATGTGCCAAAAAGTCGGCCCCTATCAGGTAGTCAATTTCAGGTATCTATTTACACAGCTAAAGAGCTTGGAAAAATGGATGGTTTCCTGGATTTTGGTCCTAATATAAGGTGAATATATAAGTTTGTGAATTTCACTGCCTAACATTGATCCCAGGTTCACCTTATATGTGTATGGCATTGGACCCCTGTTTTACCCACAATAATGGGTGTTTAATTTATTGTTTCGGTGTCTTGAAGGTATTGATCTTAGGCTGACTTCTTCCAATTTGAGAAACGAAATTGTGGTTGGAATGGGGACTGCCTATGTCCATATCCTTTTGTATTTGCTCAATGGAGCTATAGTAGCATTTTAATGTTTTGGTTTATAACTGACCAGGATCCAACCTTATTAGTTATTTGGAGTCTGTTGTCCACTTAAAGTAGCATGCTGTGAATACCTGACATGATACCATACTCAGTCACATTATCACAGACCAATACCAATTGCACTACCGGGCCTGGTGGTATAGCATCAGTCAAAGTGTTTTATGACAAGATATCATAGTGAAGGCAGCACTGTGTATGCCTCAAGTAAAATGCATCTGGCTGCATGATTGCTGGTGGGATGTTAACCCTGTGAGCTCTTAGTGAAAACAATTTTCAATTTCGCTGAAGTTTTGAGACAAAAAAAACTGAAGACAATTTGAAAATAGAAATGCATTCAATTTGTCATGATTACATGTTGGTAATTAACAGGGAGGAAGGATCTTGAATGTTTTTGAAAATGATTACTTGTTGTTGTTTTTAGCATTGTTATTATAATCACTCCAGGGTTGGTGTCGCCATTAGGTTGAAGTTTTGCATGCAAATACTATCAAGGTTATATCTGTACTATCAACCAATGGAACAGAGGAGCGCACTGTCTTGTAAGAGCTCTTGCTTTATTAATCCTTTCCTTGCTAGTAGCACCATAAATGTTGGATTTGTTTTTTCAATGTGGTAAATGATGTTTCCAGCAAGTTGAGGATAAATGGTAAAATTGTCCTGGTAGGGCAGTATATTTAGCTTCAGTTACCGAATGTGCCTGGTTTGATTCTAGACAAAAAATGTACCAGTATAGGAGCCTTGCATTGGCTAAAGATCGTTCAAAACTGGTTGATAAGTAAATAGACATGGCATAAAGTGTCAAATGCATGCAATTACAGGGCTGGCAGCACTATAATTTACTTATAGTAAACATCTCTTAATGACTGAACTATTGTTATAACTGATAAACAATTAATATTTATATAAATTTGTGCTCTGTATGTACTTTAAGCCATTCTCGAATGAAGATATGTGTGTACTCTAGTCTATATATGGAAAAAATATCTGAAGAAAAAAAAAACACACAAAAATTGCATGCATTTGATCTTTTAATAATGTTTTTCCTTTTCTTCTAAATTTAACTCGCATATCAAGTTCAGTCATGCCATTGTCACCATTGTGTAACCTGTCAGGAAAATGTCTTTATAAAGATTTGGTTTTTCTACAGTTATAATTGTAAGGACGCTATGTCTATTCAATGAATTTGCCCCCTCTAAGGAGATAAATGTTTTGAGGTAATTCAAGGTCTTCTTAACTCAGCTATTTTTGTTATTATCTTGTGCAGGAAAATATTCTCATTCAATTTAAACAGCAATTCATTCAATTGAAGAACAAAAAAGACACTTTGATTTCTTTCGTTATCTTCAGAAAAAATAATTGCTTTCATTTTTTTATTATTTTTTTATTACAATGCATGCATGATGGAATGGGTTTATGAATGATGGGTATGGGTTTATGAATTTTAACTATCCTGATTTTGGATGTAATGGTTTATTTGTTCCCACTTTGTTGCATCTAAGGATATATTCTTTATCATTTCCTCTAACATGCATGCCAAGTGGGGGTCTGCTCCTTTATCCAAAAAATTTGAAAAAAAAGTGATTGTGTGTATTTGTGTGTATGTTGTTTTTTTAATTTCACTTTTATTGTCATAATTAATAGGATATAGTAATTTGGTCTTTGCCATTGGGAGGGTCTTCAAAAGCAATGTGGTCCACCTGATCTGGTAGCACAATCGGTAGAGCGTCAGCTCCGGGTAAAGGAGGCCCTGGGTTCGATCCGGGGATGCGACATACCATAGTCTTTGAAAATGGTTGTGCTATTTCTCCCTTGCTAACACTCCAGCAAATATAAAGGTAGTTCCTCAACTGGTTGGCCCGGTGTCAGGATAATGTGACTGGTTGTGGTATCATGCCAGGTGTTCACGGCATGGTATATACAGTGAAGGCAGCACTATATCTGCTTCAAGTGCACAACGTCTCCAGATAACTGAATTTCTGTTGGTGGGATGATAACCCCAATAACTTCATGAAGGTTAATCAATTATATTAAATATGATACATGAACGAAGAAAAGTAAGGAATGAATATACTACTCAAAATTTGCTAAGGATCGTTGTTTAGTTTTAGTAGATACTTAATTAAAAAAATCGGATGGGTCGTAAATGGTGTTTAATATTGTGTATGGCTTGAGCATTAGCAAGGGAGCTCTACCACTACCATTTTTAACGACTTTGGTATGTCGCAGCCCGGGATCGAATACGGGGCCTCTTGTATCCGACGCTCTACAGATTGTGCTACCAGGTCCGGTCTTTCATGAAGTGCCCCTTTAGCTAGGTAATAATTATGGAGATTATGTGTAAGATGTACTGTAATTTAATGTGAGAATGTCGCAAAATAGCTGCATTGGTAGAGCGCTGTATAATTCTTAATTTTTATTTTACTAAAATTAAATATCTGAATTGTTATATCTATCACTGTAAATAATAATTAATTTTTTAGTTTTTAATAATTAAATAATTATTGACTATATATTTGAAGTACAATTAATCCATAAAATTAAGTTAATACACGAGATGTAAATAATCAGTTATTTTCAGTTTATCTCTTCTTAACAAGTTTTTCCCATGAATTTTCAAAACTTTTCCTAACTTTATCATTCTATTTTTCTTCATTATATTAGTTAGCTTTGTAATTTTTTGCCTCGTAAAACAGGGAAGAAAAGCAGTAATTGTTGGACAATAAACCTGCATAATCATCCGCAATTAATGAGTGGGGAAATCATTCTGTAGCCAGCGTCTTTCAGTTTGATAGCGTAATGAATTTCACCAAAACAACATGCCAATATAACTGTTGTCTTCATTCAGTCATTATTCCATGAAATTGAGTTTTGTGTTTAAGAGTTGAAAAGAAATGGAGGCAATAATTTCATAATTAGATATTCTGGTTTGCTCTAGGAGGGAAAAACTGGTTGTTGTCGCTGTTCTGGAGAGCCGGTGCCTCTTACGGAATTCATTTTTGCATGGGGTCATTAGTGAAGAATCAAGGTTAGGTTAACTGTGTAAAATCAATGTTCGGTAAACTGCAGAATCAATGATAAACAAATTGTGTAGAATCAAAGTTAGGCAAATTGTGTAGAAGGGAGGTTAGGCAAATTGTGTAGAAGAAAGAATTTTGTAGAATCAGTGATAAACAAATTTTTTAGAAACAAGGTTAGACAAACTGTGTTGAATCACAGTTAAGTAAATTGTGTAGAATCAATGATAAACAATGGTGTAGAATCAAGGTTAAATAATTTTTAGAACCAAGGTAGGTTACTTGTGTAGAATTAAGGTTAGGTCAAATTTGTAGAATCAAGGTTAGGCAAATTTTATAGAAGCAAGGTTAGGCAAATTGTGTAGGAATCAAGGTTATACAAATTGAGCAGAATCAATGTAAGGTAAATTATGTAGAATCGACGTTACGCAAATTGCGTAAAATTGAGGTTAGACTAATTGTGTAGAAGCAAGGTTTGGCAAACTGTGTAAAATTAAGGAAAGGTAAAGTGTGTAAAATTAAGGGTAGGTAAATTGTGTAGAATGAAGGGTAGGCAAATTGTGTAGAATCATAGTTGACAAATTGTGTAGATCAAAGTTGACAAATTGTGTAGAATCAAAGTTGACAAATTGTGTAGAATCAAAGTTAGGCAAATTGTATAGAATCAAAGTTAGGCAAGTTTTATAGAATCAGTGATTAACAAATTGTGTAGAATCAATTTTAGGTAAATAAAATTAAATACATTTTTAAATCTAAGAAAATTTGTTGATTTAAAAAAAAAAGAAGTTATAGTTTAAATAAAATAATAATAACTTTCATTCTCTAAGGATAAAACCCCAGCAATATAGGGTTTAGAGAAGAAACAGATGATTTAGCATGAAAATTCTTTCCATTATCTGGTTGTCTGATAACCATATATAGTGGCTAGAGTATTGAGCATTGAGGGTCCATTGACAAAAGAGATGTGTATCTTCCTTGCTAGATAGCTGACGAGCTTGTTTTGCTACGAGAGCGTTTCTAGTGGTTGTATCCAATGAGGACCAGAACATTAATGCGGAATTCCTTTGATTTAGAAAAACAAAGAAGATTTATTCAAAGGAGAAAATGGTTGTCTATTGCCTGTCCCATCAGATAAGGTTTTAGATATGAAATTTTCTCCCATTCTAAGGACAGTGGAGTTGTCCAACATGGGAAACAAAAGCCAAGAAGAAAAACGTTTTTATTGAAAGAGAAACGTATGGTTGAGAGAATGAATGGAGGAAATGCATTAATGGAAAAATGTGACACTAAGCCTGGTTATTGAACAGCGCAACTTTTTGTCACGATTCTCTTAGTGACCAATTCACTCACAAGGTCACACTTCCTTGTTAAAGGTTTTACGATGCCTTTAGCCAATCAGAAATTAATAATATCTTTGCCAATCAGCTTGGAATTTTAGGCTTAAAAAATGGTCTGAGTCCGGGTCAAGCAAAAATTTTCATTTAAAAAGGCTGTTCAACTTATATTCAGGGTACACATGGTTGTCCAAGACATATGAGGAGAGGTCTTTCGTAATTAATTAAAGCTGAGGGTTTCAATAATATCCAAACAAATACCCCCCCCCCCCCCCCCCCCCCAACTTGCTCAATGATAATGTAAAATGTAAAAAATTTATGAATGAAAAACAAAGAGAAACATACATGCTTTTACCTGATAGAAAACTTACTCAAGCTTTTTGTATTCTCTTTATTGCAGAAAACCTCAGTAAAGAAACAGTGGAAGGGTCATTGGAAAGGTTCAAGCGGCTGCTCATAAATTACAGTCATCAATTAGAAGTTGATCCTCCACTGAATCTGTGTATCCCACCAATCAATAAAGAGGTAAGTCCCTCTGCTGGCATTCCAGCAACCCCTCCATTAGAGCAAGGGTCATAATTACACTATCATCACAATGGTCCTGCAGCAATGATTGTTTGGCATCAAACCTTGGTATTAACACTGTAAAACACCATTTGCAATTTTCCATGAGGTCCTGTTACTCATTGGAAAGGACTTTCTGCTGAGGGAAACTTCCTAAGAAAGCTTATGCTAGAGACAAAAAGCAAAATAAATGTAATGGCATGCAAGGACTCTTTGCTTTTTTGCAAATTTTCCAATACACTTTACAACCATTAAAAAATAAGTTTTCTGATATTAGATGTAAGGAATTGGAGTAAAAAGGTTGTTTTATGTAAAGTCCCCATTTGACATGAACTTGGGGATTAAAATGCCACTTGCCATTTGCCAATAGACTATGGGGCACAGTGGTGCCCATAGTCGAGCGGTTACAGTAGCTGACTTGTAACTCCTCAGCCCCTCATTGCCCCTCATTGCTTGGATTCTACTCAAGGGCAGGTTGAGAAGTTTCATTTGGGAAGGTATTCCAGGTGACCTGCTGTGCCCCAGTGGTTCTACCCAGACATATTCCTACTTTAATAATTGGCCTGATTTCGCCAGTATGACCATTATTGTGTCTGTGTGATAAAAAAAATATGAGCAACAAATTCTGCACATAGGTAATGCAGCACCATGAGCCAAATACAATGTTTCTGACCCTGGAAACACCATTTTCATTTCTCTAATATACTGGTGTTCTACTTTTTTTCCAAATCATTTACTGTTATTCTTTTAAGGAAGGATGGTTTAGTCTTAGGCAAATAATGTAGATTCCGATCTGCCAGCTTCTGCTTGGAAAAGTCTTACTTGAATCTGAACCATAAGCTGCTGAGTATCTAGCACTATTTTGTATTGGTGTATGCATACATGTGAACTTTTTCTGAGGCCAAATTGGAAGATTTTCATTTGCAAAGTGGGGAATTTGTTATTTTCAAATAAACAATGGAAGTTATCTGTTTCCAAGTACGGAGATTTCTGAATGTGTAAAACACACCTCATTTTCAAATAATTTTGAACCTTAAAAGTGGGAGTCTCTCTCCAAAATTGGGAGAGTTCACCTGTATGTGTATGTAGCTACATTGTAATAGGTGATATCTTTGAATGTCAAATGGGTTATAAGTTATTGAAGTACAGTAACATTAAAGAAGAGGATGTGAAGCTTTTAATAGCAAATGGATGGTATATCAGTGGTCATTAATTCTAGGAAACCTTGTATTTAACACAGAAAACACCAATGATTAATTGCCATTTTCCATTACACCAAGCCACGAATCCTTACTGAGAAGGATGAAGTGGTCATTTTCATCATACTGTTTATTTTCTTTAAAAAAACACTAAAAAAACTCCCCAAGAACAACAACAAAATGTCAGTTTTCTTATGTGAAAAACGTACGACACTTGGTGAGGGAAACACTTATTTTAATGGTTGTTGGCATCAATTTTTGCATTTACACTGCAGGACTTAATGTAATCTACCAATAATCAAATACTTCACTTAATAGCCAAGCTATCGGTGAGATGAGAAATCTAAAGCAAACCATGTTGAGAAAATCAAGGGCAGTGTAAGTTGATGTTAGTGGTCCAGAAATCATGACCCAGAGTTATGGCACTTGTTATTTTACACCAGGGCCTTATGGCTTAGAGGTTATCAGAGTAGCAAGCATCAATGAAGCATCAGGGGAGAGGCAATAAAACATGCTCCCTGACAGTTTATTAAATGATTTCTCTGATTTCTCCCTTTTATGGTCTGGCAGTGGTTTGTTTTAATGGCTGTACATGGGTAAATGAAGATTCCATATTCATTGAATCCCTAAGAGAGACTGAAGAGAAACTAGATGTGTAGGAGAGATGGGAGAGTAATGCTTGGTAGGGAGGTGATAAAATTTGGCATCGTTTTCAGTTTGAGGAAGATTCTTAGGAAGAATATATTTGCATTCATCTTTGAATACGTGTATACACCAGGCGTTCATTAGCAAGATATACCGGACCTGGTAGCTAAATCGGTAGAGCGATGGCTCCATGTACAGGAGGTTTTGGATTTCATCCGGGGCCACAACACACCAAAGTCGTTAAAAATTGTAGTGGTATAGCTAGCTCACTTGCTGACACTCAAGCAGATATAAAGACAGTTCCAGGACTTGTTGGTCCGGTGTCAGGATAATGTGATTGGGTGTGATATCATGCCTGGTGTTCATGGCATGCTATACGCAGTGAAGGCAGCTCTATATCTGCTTCAAGTGGACACCGTCTCCAGATAACTGAAGTACTCTAGGTAGGATGATAAACCCAATAAACTAGCAAGATTCTTATGAGAAGTCATGTTACTACGAAACATGTTATATTTTATATTCATTTTCCTTAAAAATTGTATAAAGAAATGAAAACACCAATAATAATTGCCATCTTAATAATCTTTTACACAATGCCACTAAGTATCAACAACTTTCTGTCAAAGTGATAATGTTCAAAATCCTAAGAGAAGCAAGGATGAAATAAGATTATTCCTGGTCCGGAAATCATTATCCAGAGTTATGGCCCTTGTTATTTTACTCTTGGGCTTGATGGCTTTGAGGTTATCAGAGTAGCAGGCATCAAGGAAGCATCAGGGGAGAGGCAATAAAACATGCTCCCTGACAGTTTATTAAATGATTTCGCTGATTTCTCCCTTTTATGGTCTGGAAGTGGTTTGTTTTAAAGGTGGTATCTGACAGTTTGGACAAAAAAATATTTTCTCATATGCCCAGATAAGTCATTGTTACCTGAAAAGGTCCTGCAAAATGTTGTTCAGTGATTTCCTAGATCTTCTTGAACAGTCAAGCATAAATCACTACTCGTCATTGCAAACAGGTATTTCCTATCCAAGCCATGCTGCAGAGATAGCTATGTTTAGACATAGAGAACAATGTGACCACTTACTTTTGAGATCACATTATATAGTCATCCGGGTAATCCACGCTGACGTCAATATCTATTCTTAGCAGTGCTTGAAGTATTTTAAATCAATTAACAGACA
The DNA here is from genome assembly GCA_007844125.1 of Sinonovacula constricta. Taxonomy (NCBI): domain Eukaryota; kingdom Metazoa; phylum Mollusca; class Bivalvia; order Cardiida; family Solecurtidae; genus Sinonovacula; species Sinonovacula constricta. The sequence goes on along the minus strand of CM017560.1, from coordinate 34,529,507 downwards.
AGTTTGAAGAATTCAAACCACAAGAATACATTAAAAAAATTTATTTTACATTTTTTTTTTTATATCTTAAACAGTCCTTTAAATCTTGACTATTTATTTATTTGAATTAAACCCTAAACTTGCTACATTTGTTAAAAAAGTTCATCTTCTGTTAATCTTTAGGTTTTTTTTTGCCAGCAACTCCTGTATGTACCTACTTTGACATTGGTTGGAAAACTTTGCAGCAGCAAATAGTTTAGACCCAGATTAGCCAGTTTCCGAATCATGTTACTATTATCATAACTTGATTCCTTCTGAGCAACTTAATATTTTGAATAGTTTTCTAGTCTGCTTCAAGATATTAGGACTGGAGTCAATTGCCCATTATTTAGATCCTCGTTGCATGTCGTAACCAATTCATTATTCACGCTTCTCATTTAGCAAACAGAAGTACTGCAGGCTTCGAGATGGTGTCGGAAAGACTGACGAACATTATTGGGAACATTTATGTTGGTACTGCTGTAGTTTTGACCGATTATGGCCGATTAACAATTTACACCTTCTAAAAGTGCAAAATATCTTCTGATTTTTTGTGTTGTCTAAATCTTTTAGAAACTATTTTCATAAATGAGATTTAAAAATTCTTGGAATTTGATAGAGTGATGCTGATGATTATGGTATTGATCATGATATTGGTGGTGGTGAAGATGATTATGGTGTTGGTGATGATGATGTTGATCATGATATTGGTGGTGGTGAAGATGATGCTGATGATTAAAGTGTTGATTATGATCATCATCATCATGATATTGGTTGTGTTGAAGATGATTACGGTGATGATGATGTTGATCATGATATTGGTGGTGATGAGGATAATGATGTTCATGGTATTGGTGATGATGATGATATAGATGATGATTATTATGATCATGATATTGGTGTTGTTGTTGATGATGATGATGATATTGGTGATGATGATACTGGGAATGATGATGATCATCGTCATCATGATATTGATGATAATATTGTTGATCATGATGATGACACGTGTTACAATGATTTTGGAAACAAATGCCATTATATTTTGTTTTTTGAAATACAATTTGAAAACCAAATAAATACAATTAGTTTTGATGATATAGATGATGATGATTATGATCATGATATTGGTGTTGTTGTTGATGATGATGATGATATTGGTGATGATGATGATACTGGGAATGATGATGATCATCGTCATCATGATATTGATGATAATATTGTTGATGATGATGATGACACGTGTTACAATGATTTTGGAAACAAATGCCATTATATTTTGTTTTTTGAAATACAATTTGAAAACCAAATAAATACAATTAGTTTTCAGTTGTTATAAGCAGTTTTCAGTTGCTTTAAGCAGAACTTGAATGCAGTTTTACTTTAAGCGCTGTAGCCTTAGGGAGGCAGTGAAAACAATGTACAAACGTGGTAAATTCCTAGGCAGAATTTTGCGCATATTAACATCCTAATTATTTGCATTGTTCCTTTTGTGTAAGAGACTAATGTGTCTTTTCTTACCGTACCTTCTCGATCTAAGCCTGTATGTCAACTTGTGAATTAAAATGGAGAAGAACAATAGCATTATATCAGAGATGAGAGAATTTTGTTTAAGATTTTTAATTTCTTTTTTTTTATTGTAATGGTAAAACTTTTGAAAAAGATCTTATAAATTGAAATCTGAAAACAAAAACAAACAAAAAAACTGTTCTTTTATTGGAATTTGGAATCAGGTGTTGTTTGTTTGTTGCCAGATATTTTGGTCACTTTTAGGTTTTCAACAACAATCAACAGTGAAACACCGCCATTTCCAACCCTGTGTTTAGTTTGGTTTTAGAATGTTTGGTCCAAAATTAGTGTTGGCGATTGCAGGATTGACAGTAATAATGGGTGTAATGTGTATGAAATAGCTAACCAGAGCTGACACCAGCAGCTTTATGGTACCTTAAACATCTCCTTCCACCCCAGGGTTCTTGAGATGTCAGTATTTACTCTGTACCCTACAGGCATAGTGAGACCATATAGTCAGGGATTGTTGTTGTCATGGTCAGATTTTTAGAAGTTAAAATAAAACATTGAAAATTGGTTGCGTGTATAATCCTACTTATATTTATGACTTACATTTTGCAGGTGTGTATAATCTTTTAACAAAGTTTAATGTGTGTGGGTGCGCCCATGGCGTAGTAGTAGAGCCACTGATTTGTAACTCCTCTGACTGGTTTGCCTCTCACCGCGTGGGTTCGAGTCCCATTCGAGGCGAAGGACTTAATAATATTGGAAGGTCTTCCTCCACCAGAATGCTGGATGTTGCTGTAATGATCATAAATGATCGCAGCAATGTATATCAAAAACAAATGAAACATAATGTGTGTGGAATGGCTCATGTTTCTTTACAAAAAGTTTTATTGTAATGATATTCATAAATAAACATTCATGGTCATAGACAATATCAGCATCATTAAGGGGTGCTCATGGTCGATTGGTTAGAATTGCTGACTTGTAAACTCCTCAGCCACTCACTGCATGGATTCGAGTCTTGGTCGGGGCGAGAACTTTCATGTGGGGAGGTTTTCCAGCTAACCTGCATTAGTTCTACCCAAGCATAAGTCTGGGGTCTTCCTTCACTTATAAATAACTGGGCATCGCCAATATGACTATAGTTATGTCAGTGTGATGTAAAAAACAACAACAACAAAGACAGCAACATCAGCATCATCACAACTTCATCATCCTATAATTTACTACACCAACTTACTTAACAACAAGTCAGCAGTACTATTTTTGGTACTAAAACTATCATCACATCATCAGCATCATCAACCTATCCCCCATCCTACCACCAACAGATAACTGATAACAATCTATGTCTATAGCTATAATATACCCCTTATTAATGACATATCATATGTCCTTACCTGAGTATCACCCACTGACCATCCTTACGGATCCATGATACAGCAACGGGTCGGATTTCATCCGGCAGTCACCATTTTCAGCCTGTTAAACATAAATTAATCAGGCTTAGGCAACAGGTGAATGTCTGGACCCGACTTGCAGAAACATTGCTCAGTTGAGATGTTGCTCAAGCCTAAACTTTTCCTCACAGAAAACACCTAACTGACACAGTCATGCTGTTACAATTCCAGTATGTTATACTCCATTAATCTGGCAAAGGTTAAGGTATTGCTATATTGCATCGATATTGACAGATGTTACAGGAGTAAATGATAAACTCTCAAAATATAAGTTTGAGCAAAATGTCAATAGAGAAATGATAGTGCAGGTGGGAATAGATCAGCCATCTCTTGCTAGGAGCTTGACTGTTCAGGATATACACTTTTTACTCCAATGTGCCTTATGTCACAACTATTCTTGACCCTTTCACTCTTGCATATGCCAATTTAGGCTTTTACAAAGCATACACATTTATCACTTATCTAAGTATCAGCACAACAATGGGTTTATTTGCAGACTGGTTTTATATAGGATCTAATTATATATGCTGAAATACATGCATTCAAAAATACTAATAGCCGAAGTAATCACTAAAACCCAAGAGACAAGTTTCTAACCAACAAAATATGCTTATTTATGAGGTTTCTATATGATTTTAAGCTCAACGTAGCAAAGTTAGAGTGCCATCCAAAAATACAAACATGTAAATAAATACACAAGATGGCAATTTGAAATCCATGACTTGAGCAATTCTTACTTGAGAATAGTTGGGGAATACTGGCCTGTGTCTCCATCAACATATCTTGGTTACTTGCCGCATGTAGTTGTTAACAGATCTCAGAGAATATGTCAAAGGTTATATATGTAATCAGTTTATAGGGTTCAGGTTTGTATTGTACAGTCTGTTTATTTTCATGAATGGATAAGATTGTATGTTGATGCAACTTCAAGTGCAAGATGTTGCCACTTTTGAAACTTTAATACAAGAATATCTGGTCATTAGGAAAGAAGGCTTCTTGTAAATGTGATTTGGTATAAAACCTGTCTTGCTGTCTTGTGAAGCATGAGCTTATATATAGCTCAGTGAAGAATGCAACTGTTGAAAATCGTGCCCCTTTGCTGCTTTCTCATACCTGGGAAGACCTGATAAATCTATTAACTGTCTGAGGAAATATGTTGTAATAAACTGGACCTGGTAGCACAGTAGGTAGAATGTCAGCTCCAGGTACAGGAGGCCCGGGGTTCGAACCCAGTCTGGGACATACCAAGTCAGTGGCGGTATATATAGTTTATTTATACCCTTGCTAATATAACACTCTAGCAAATATAAGGATAGTTTCCCAACCAGTTGGCCCAGTGTCAAGATAATGTGACTGGGTGTAGTATCATGCCAGGTGTTCACGGCGTGCTATACACAGTGAATACAGCACTACAACTTAGTGGACACTATCTCCAGATAACTGAAATCGTTGGAGGGATGATGAACCCAATAAACAAATCTTTTAATAAAGATTTTATAATGTGAAAAAACTGTGTTCTGTTAACAAACACAACTTTAAATCTGAAATTCCTTAAAAAGAAATGAGATCAAGCTATTTGATGCCATTGTATCACAAAAATATATTTATACCTACATAGAATGTGTATACATGCTTATAAATGAAAGCAGAACAAAAATAAAAGACTCAGATCTTTGCAAGACAAAGAGCAAACAAAAGCTTCACACAAGGGAAACAAATGTTGTTTTCTTGTACCAATATATCACATAATTCTTAACCAAACCTTAAAGTGTTGGTACTCATTGAAATCGTCCTGGTTCGAGAGTGCTAATGAGTAGCAGCAATTCAGAGCTTGAAGGAACAATAGTTAAGTTACCTTCTAACTGCTTTACCACACATTGTTCGGGTTTAAAGTGGGCAAGAAGTTTCCTGTCTGATGTTCTTCTCCAGCTAATGTGCATGGTGGTTCTACCCAGATAATAACTTGTGGTCCTTCTCCACTTAAAATTCCTGAACACCATTATTTCTGACCTACATTGTGTCACTGGCATGTGCATGTAAATAAAAGAGCAATGTTTATGATGTGATGCATTTTGAAAAAGAGAAATAATCTCTTACTGGCATATATAATATTAATTAATCTGTGGTATCACTTCAATGTAAATCATTTCTGGTACATGACAAGGGGTTGCCATATAAGTATATATATGCAAATAGGGAAGGGTCAGATCATTTTGCACGATCAAAATCATCTGATCTAGGGCCTATCTGTCAGTTTTCATTACCTGTAATTGTATAGCACCTTGGTAGTAAATTTTTCTGAATTGCCCAATGAACAAAAGAGGGTGTATTTTTCATGAAGTAGAAGAAAGATGATGAAGATGAGCTTTCAATGTGTATTAGATGACTTTACATATTTTTTTCAAGGTTATATGGAGGTTTTATTTCTCTTCTGCTTATAGTTCTTGGTCAGTAAGGCTCTTGATTGCTCATGGGTCGCAAAGGTACAGGATCATAGACTTGCTGTCCCTGGGTGGATCGCATGCTTGACTGTTTAAGGAGGATTGGATATGACTTGTTTAATTGGCTGTAATGTATGGAGTAAAAATTGGTTATTAAGTTTCTAGATCTGCCCCTCAGTCTTCTTACGCTAGTGGTTCCTTTGTTTGTCAGTTGTTTGTCAGTATAGTTTGTCCAATTTGAGTGGAGTTATCTTTCCCTCAACTTGTATATTCCCCTGCTTTTTCATTATCTTTATTGTTGATTTCCTTTAAAAAAATGTAAAAAAAAAGAAAAAAATTTATCATATGCTTGTGCAGTACGTGTTACTGGGGCTCACAAAAATATTGTCAGGAGCACCCGTGGCCGATTGGTACATTCTAGCGCTTACTCTGCTGACTGCCAAACGTACAAAGAGCAGGTTTGAGTCCTGTCTGGGGAGAAGACATTAATGTGGGAAAGTCTTTCAGCTTACCTGTCGCATGCCATTGGTTCTCTCCAGACATTTGTTGAGGTCCTCCTCCATCAAAATTGCTGGACGTCACTAAAATGACCTTAATTGTGACCCCTCAATGTCTTAAAAAAAGGACAAAACAAAGATATTCTGACATTGTGATAGTTAAAATGAGTTTCCCAGTTATAATAAAGATACACACCCTTATAGAAACAACAATAATAAAAAAAATTAAATCTATGTTACATGTAACATTCATTTTTTTTTCTAGTAATAATGTTGAGTAAACTCTTACAAACACATTTCTTGAAGAAAAGGCTTTGAGGGCATGTGCTTATTTAAGTTTCTCAGCTAACTGTGTGATATAATAAAGCTGAGGCAATCAAGCCTGTAATTAACACTGTTTCACCAGCACAATGTCTATATTAGGACTGACTGTTTTCAATTTTACAAATTATTTTTTGCATTTTACACGCTTAGTCTGCAGAACTATTATTGATCAAGCTTAGCTCAAAAGTGTAGATCTGTATCAGCCACTCCAGTGAATTCATATGTAAATCTTTGTTTCAGTATCACTGTTTATGTTGAACCTGATTATTTTCAATTTGAAAGTTACTGCACATTGAGAGACATTTATGAATAGTCTCCCCTGAATAATCCATAAATGAAAGTTTGTCCTTCATTTGTTTTACTTGGTTTTTATGCTTGTGCTCCTTGGAGTGTATGTTTTCTTATGAGACCCAGGTTAAGCATCATCAACAAACACTTCCATTTTCGTTTTTAAATAACAAATCTCTATATGTATTTAAATGGATTTTAAGCTTAAATTTATGCAAAAGTAAGAAATTACACTGTTTGTAATTGCAATATCTACAAGAGAACAGGCAAGAAAGTCCAAGAATTTCAACTTAAAGGACCTACCTACTATTTGGAATACCTTGGATAGTAACTAACAAGGGATACAATTTCCATTTCATCAGTGTACCCCATTTATCCTTATAATCCAAATTGATTTGAAAATTAGGCAAAAAGCATCCAGCCAGTTCAGTCAGCACTAGCTGGAAGCTCTCTGACCAGGAGGTGGGACTGTAAGACACAAAGTCTTTATCAGTATGTACGCTTACTTTAAAAAAACTGTAGTTGTAAGTTGACCCTTAGATTGCAACATTTAAATATCCAGACTACTTCTTAGTTCTTTTTTTGCATGTACATGCAAAGTTGCCAAGATATAAACTCTGACTCGGCAGTGCACTCAGAAGTGTAAATCCCGATCAGACAGCTACAAACTGGAGCGAGGGCGCCATTGGCCGAGCGGTTAGAGTCGCTGACTTGAAACTCCTCCGTCTCTCACGTGAGTTCGAGTCCCAGTCTGGGCGAGAACCCATAATTGTGTCGGTGTGATGTAAAAAACACACAAAAAAAAAAAAAAAAAAAACACACAAAAGAACTGGGGCTAGCTCATCTGGATCTATTCTATGCTAAGAAATTACTTTAAGAGGTTTTTCGAATAAATTTTATTTTAGATTTAAGGAATTTTTCTTGTATAAGTCAGAAATAATTACCAAGATTCTTTTTTAATATATCACTTTTAGTTAAAAACTAAGAATTATTGTGGGTTATTAACAGAGGTAGTTGGATATTAATTAATCTCACTTAGTAAGTAAAGCCATTACAGTGTAGATGAAGTTGTTAAATTGCAGCACAACTTTGAAGAAAATTGGTAAAAATTGTGTAAAGTGCTGTATAAACAGACCATTCACAGGGTTCTGTTGGTGTCATAACAGTGTTTCCAGGAGTTAGTCCCTCCAGTCATCATTGTCTTCCAGCAGCGCACCAGTGGTTCTACCCAGAGCTGACTTTCTCCATTTTGGAGTAGTTAAAGAGTCAGTAACTAGTAACTCCGCTGACTGCTTAGCCTCCCACTGAGTGGTTTCGAGTCCCGTTTTGGGGCAAAGGACCTTATGTCGGAAGGTGCAGCTAACCTCTACTTCGCCCATATTTCTATCCAGAAATGTATGGGCTCTTCCTCCAACAAAAAAGCTGGACATCACTATAACTGTGATAGGTCGCTTTGATGTATTAAAAAAAAATATTCACAAATTATAGATGGAAGTCATTATACTGACCATAAATGTGTTACTGCAATTTTTAAAAAATGGGGAAAAATACTGACCCACCTGTCTAAGATTGCTGCTGCACCTACTGCCTCCTGCACACATTAAGGTCAATGGATGTCGGCCTTTGGTGGCATGGGCTCTACCATCTTTAATATTATTGTGTGTTTTTTTTTTTGGTAATTTTATTTAAAAAGAAAAAAACATCAAGTATTTGACATAAAGTGAGGCATAACCAGACTTTCCAAGATAACAGTATTGTGCAAGCAGTAAAAGACAATTGGATTATTTATTATTGGATATGTCAATCTACATTTTGGGGTCATCCTAGTGAGGTGTTATGAGACCACATAATGGTGGTTAATTGAAGCACCTGTTTCTGATATTTGAACAACTGACCTGACCTGATTGACCAGCAAGCTGCCCTGCCTAGAATTGACCAAGTAGCACTAGCCATAGTCATAAGCTACGTCACTTCAGATTGACATCTGTATGCTAAATAACTATATGCACATATTATTGAGACAAGTGGCTTTAACTTATAACCCGTCAATACACATTGAGTCAATTTGAATCCCCATTCAGGGCAAAAACCTTAATTTGAGTTTAATTTTGTTTTTGTGTGTGTTCTTTTGTCTGTTGATTTGTGTTGTGCCATTGGTAAAATTCAGAGATTTGGCTCTGGTCGTCCTCTACCAAAATGGCTGGACATTGATAATATATACATAATGGACAGTTCAAAACAAGTCAATCAAGCCTGTTAACATAAACCAGCTTATTCAATCAGTTTTAGTTTAAAGCATGCGGTAAGTCCTTGGCCAACTTTAAATAAAAGTATGTGTGTGATACTGTTTGTAAGCTAGGCAGAAATAGATAGTGTTAAAAAAAAAGAAGAAAAAAGGGGGGGGGGGAGGTAAGTACAAATCATGTAATGGTATGGTGTATATGGCTTGAAGTTATAACATATAGAAAGGAGGAGTTGCAAGTTGGAAACTCATGAAGCCTGGCCTGGATAATCCTCACTCAGCATCGCAGTGGCAATGTGGCGACTGTTTATTTGAAAATTACCATTATATGCTGCTCAAACCTTAGCAGAGTTGTTCTGGTCAATCTAGAAAACTGAGGCTGAGAGACTGAGAGCAAGGGTCCTTCAGCTTGATGGCATTCTGTAGATTCTCTTTCGGCTTAACCCCAATAAAACAATGCAATTATATTAGCTTAATAATGGTCTTTGGCTATAATTAGAGGCTGTGAGTTACAGAAACAATGGGCGTATATTTGACCCCCTGTCCTTCTGTCCTTGAAAGTGGCATGTCAAGTCTTCATCTGCTTGAAGCTGTTCTGTCCTAGGCAAATAGTGAAAATCCAGTTCAGCCACCTTCAGTAGAAGTTGTTTGTTTAAAATCAGCACTTTCTGCTCCAGAGTCTCTAACATAATCTCTAGTGTATTGTTATCGTGTTTTGGCAAAAACTTTATGGTTTAGGTAGCAAATTCAGAGAAATAAGGGTTTAGAATGGACATACTTAAAGAGAGAATTTATCTATCACGAAAACAGTAATATGAGTCAGATAGAGACGATTTATGCTGCCACGGAAATGGTGCAGGAAATTTGATAGAAAGTACATTAATCTTTCATCTGCTATTTGTCAGGATTGGTGGTGAGAAATGGTTGACCAGGCCAAATACAGAGGTGATTTTAGACTGATTTACATCCAGCCAGCATTGTTCTGGATTCTTTTGTTGTTGTTTTTTAGAGAGAATAAGGATAGCAGTGCTAAGTAGTGCTTAGTTTGGTTATTCTTGGCCATTTATATTGCATCTTACAAGTCACTATCCACCAAGTTCATATATTTCAAAATTACAGATAGGATTTAGAAACATATTGGATTCTGATGTTTTTTTCATTATATGTTTTAATAAATATATTCGTGATACATATTTTTTGTACAATTTGTGGGCCACCGGTGGCGTAGTGGTAGAGTCGCCGATTTCCTCTGATTGCTACGCCTCGCACCACGTAGGTTGAAGTCCCGTTTGTATCAAAGGACTTAATGTGGGAAGGTCTTCCAGCTGGCCTGTGGTGTGCTGGTGGTTCTACCCATACATTTTCCCCGGTCTTCCTCCACCAGATAGCTGGCCGTCGCTATATTGATCATAATTGGTCTCTTCGATGTATCTCAAAAACATAACAATACAATTTGTTTGCATATTTTATCATATGTTATATAAGATTGCAACAGAAATAAAATGTTCCAAATATCAAGTTAGTACTATATGTTAATAAATAAGTGATTTGATTTGAAGGCCGAGGGCCAATATGACTGGGGTTTTTGTGAAATCTACATGTTGTAAGTTTATAACACATTCGGTTAAACACTACCAATTCATGCTGTGAATGTTTGAAAACTGAGAATATTTTGTTTCATAAATTTATGCAACTTGTCGGCGTCTGCACATAGACTGAGTTAAAACAAAAATGGCTTTCATTTCCCAGAGCTTCTTGCCTTGCCTTGCCTTGGCTCTGCCTTGCCTTGCCTTGCCTTGCCTTGGCCCTGCCTTATTAGTTAATCAAATCACATTAATTGCGGGATTTATATCAATATCACTTTTTGGCCCGAGGCCAAATCGGTAATGTTGATATGGGCACTGTTTTAAAGCAGGCTGTCGTGTTATTGAATGGCAGGTGCTTTTTAATAGGACTAATAGTTATTTAATCATTTCTAATAAATGGGCTTATGACACATTAGCTACTTACAAATCCAACTTTCTTGTCCCTCAGAAATATAATTTTAAAAAAAAAGGTAAATAAAAAAAAAAGTGAATAAAAAGAAAAAGAAGAAAAATCAATTGAAGAAAGAAAAAGCCTGCAAAATATCAGGAAAATGTATCTATGCTTATCTAAGCTGGTTCTGTCTTCTGACACATCAAATTCTTTCAGTTTTGGGTGGGCCAAAACATGTGTGAAAGACAAGAACAATGGAACATTGAAACAATTAGTTTTATCTGGCAGACAATGTGTATACGTCTTCCACTGTGTAATCACAGCTTGTCCTGTATTAATTTGTTTATTGAAAGTCTGCCAAATCATGTGTTAATTTTATTTATCAAACTTAACAAAAGTCTCCAGGCGAGAAAAAGAAGATATTTGAAGTAATTCAACCCAGGGTCGGTCCCTCCTCACCACCCCCTGAAAAATTTTTTAAAAAAAATTCTGAGGAAAAAGATAGAGATAAAATCTTGTAAAACTATTACCCCAAGCCAGTTGGATGTCGGTGACGTACGCTCTACGTACATTAGGCTTCTCCCAAACAATTCAGTCATTATGTTAGAATGAATGATTATCCCCTAAACTTCACTCGCAGCTTGTTTGTTTATTAAATTCATTCTTCAAAGTCTACGCACAGCAAGCTGTATCAGTAGAGTACGTGCTTTTGTGGAGCACCTTAAAAAAAAATTAATATTGTTAAGTTTTGGTTTAGTTTAGTTAATAAAATTTGGAGTTTTGTTGTTTTTTACATTTCGCTTGTGTGATTTTTTAAGTATTTTTTTTTTATGTAGATACACTCACAAAAAATCAAATTGGATATGTTTCATTGCAATACCTTCACTTAGCACACATTGCAGGTATGTCAAGCAAGAGGTTTTAAAATATAACCAAAACATAACAGTTTGTTAATTGACTCCATTTAAGTTCTTGATTGAATTTTACTATTGAACAACAGAAAAACCACTTTAAGTTAGTATTTTTTATCTAAGCAAATAAACAAACAATCCCCATTCTCCATTGTACCTAATGGGTAGAACATTTCATTGTGCTATTAACTTATTTACACTTTCTTTTCTAAAGAAAAACTATATTTGGGGTTGCCTGGTATAGTGGAAGAGTCGCCAACTTGTAATTTTTTTGCTTAACCTCTCGCCTGGGTTCGAGTTCCATTCAGGTCAAAGGACTTAATGTGGGCTGGTCTTCCAGCAGATTTGCAGTGCGCTGGTGGTTCTACCCAGACATGTGTTTGGGGTCTTCCTTGACTAAAATAACTGAACATCACTATAACGATCAAAATTGCTCGCTGGGATTTATTTCAGAAACACCGCAAATGCTCTATTTAGTCAATAAATTACTTCATGTTTTCTGGGGGAAAACCCATAATTTTTTTCTGTTATACCAAACAATTACCACATTCATAGCTGTTATTATGTTAAACATGGATTGATCTGACTCAGTCTTCATCAAAATGTTAAGATCCATATCAGAAACTTCCCCTCCAGAAGCTTTTCTGAACAGGATCTGCACTATATGCGGCTAAGTCTGTCACAATAAGATTGGCCGCAATAGCTTAGGTGGTAGAGCGTCGGCTTGCGGATTGGGAGATCGTGGGTTCAAACCATGGTCAAACCAAAGACATTAAAGTTGGTAGTAGTGGCTTCCCTCCTACTGCTCAGGGCTAAGGGGACAACATTACGCCTGACTTGTCAGTGTCAGTATAAGGGACTGGCCAGGTTCAGTCCCTGGGCACCTCAAAAGTGCCCTTGTGCTGTAATGATTGAAATGTTGCTGCACAGTATCTGCAAAAATGCCGGTAAATCCCATCCCATCCCTGTCGCAATAATGATGTCCACCGGACCTGGTATCACAATCAGTAGAGCGTCGCTTCAGGTAATGGATCCCCAGCATTCGATCCTGCCCTATGACATACCAAAGTCGTTTAAAATGATAGTAGTACAGCTCCCTTGTTAACTCAAGCAAATACAAGGGTAGTTTCACGACTGGTTGGCCCAGTGTCAGGATAATGTGACTGGGTGTGGTATCATGCCAGGTATGCTATGCACAGTGAAGGCAGTACTATATGTGCTTCAAGTGGAGACTGTCTCCAGATAACTGAAATACTGCTGGTGGGATGATAAACCCAATAAACACTTTTTGCCACTAATTCTCCAGGAAACATGATGTCTGGACACTTGCATGGAAGTAATTGTTAGCAGATACATGTAACTTGGCAATGAGTCTGGGTTATTAATAAATGTAGCAGGATAAAAGCAAATGATGTTCAGAATCAATTATGATAATGTCTATTTCAGGCAGAATCCTTTCTGTTATGTTTTAAGTTCCAATTGTTATCAAAACCTTTATTTTTATTCATTGTTAACCCAGAGCCTACTTTATTTTTCATTTGTCGTACTAAATTCATAGATTATTGCTTAAAAACTTCTTAAAAAGTATCTAGTCATATTAGGAGACTCTAACAGCAGATAGTACAGATCCTGATCAGACAGCTTCCAGCAAGGATTGTTGATCATGGTCTACAGTAGTTGCCTATACTGAAGGTATTTAGCAGGTTGAGAGTTTGAAGTTATCAAGCCTGGCTAATGGAGCCCGTCTCTGCATGATTATTTTCTTATTCACAGATAAAATCCCACAAAATAATGTAACTATTTTTTTAACAATGCTACCTGAGAAAATAATAGAATAATGAAAAGTGATAAAATAAGGTAGCCCCACCAACAGATGGGTTGAGTAGTTCTACAACAAAATATCCATTTTTTACCATTGCACCCTGCATTAAAATGGCCTGGTCCTATTTTCCATATCAAGAAAGTAAGATTTAAATAATAAAGTTTAAAGGCAATTGAATTGGGAGTGAAAGTGAGGATATGTGATCAAGATTAAAGACCATTGTTTTCAGAGTTTCTTCCATTAGGAAAATTGAAAAGGTTTATTTACGATGTTTTCAGCCCAGTTGACTTAAACAGCTCAGAAGAAAGTGATGATGGGGATTTTGGAAAATAAAAATAGAAGTCTTTAGGAGAGTGTGTAGAGTGCAACAATGTGTGTTGACTTTAACGATGGAACAACATTTTACTATTATAATTTCCTAATTGTCAAGAAATTTTGAAATCATCACCGTTTCCTCTCTGGAGAAGGTGAATGGATTTGAGTGGTCTTATCTGCAACAGCCAAATAAGTGCTCAATAACATTTTCAGACTAATTAGGGACCCTGTTAAATTAAGATATGAATCACGTTTGTTAGAAATTAATCTTAGAGATCAATCAAACTTATTTTAACCTTAGGTTAATTTCAGACACCTTTTAGTGTTAAAAAAACCCCACAAACAGTAAAATCAAAACAAAAAAACATACATTTAAAAACACACACACACAAAAACATTAAAAAAACCACACAAAAACCAGACATTTATATAAAAAAAAAAAAAGAATTTAAAAAATAAATAAATAAAAACATTAAAAAAAAAATCTGAGATGCAGACTGATATATCCCAATCTTGATTGTTCAATATTTAATTATTTAAATAGATTAATCAATCAGAAATTAAGAGTATATATAATCTTAGGCAAAACCATAATTGTTACAGATGAAAATCAGTATGTATTCATAGTTCAAGCCTTCCATCTTTCCAACAATAACTAACAGCTTTACCGGACCTGGTAGCACAATCAGTAGAGCATCGGCTCAAGGTATGGGAGGCCTTGGGTTCAATCCTGGGCCACGACATACCGAAGTCATTAAAAATGGTAGTGGTATAGCTCCCTAGCTAATGCTCAAGCAGATAAAAGGGTAGTTCCTCGACTGGTTGGTCCGGTGTCAGGATAATGTGACTAGGTTTTGTATCATTCCAGGTGTTCATGGCATGCTGTTAAAAGTGAAGGCAGCACTATATCTGCTTCAAGAGCACACCGTCTCTAGATAAGTGAAATACTGTTGGTGGGATGATAAACCCAGTAAACAAACTATGAACAAACAGCTTACCCAATGGATCACCGTGAAACCCAACGATAATCATAGTGTCAACATGCTTGTTATTTCTAAGTTTCCTTAGCTTTTTACCTGGAGATTTAGGCCCATAGTTTAGGTATTGGTGAAGGTTTACTGCTGCAGGTGCCACTTGGATTTATTTGTACAACCTTTCTATGCTAAGCTTTGTTTACAGTAGAAGTTGAATTCAGCTTACAATCAAGGAATTCCTTTCTTGAAGATTGGATTTTAAGATTATCTAACATTCTGCATTGTATTAATTTTCATGATTTCGAAGTCCCATTACATTTGTAGCCAATCAGAAACAATGAAAATTCAAATTTCTCAGCGATTTATTTCATTAGAACTCCTTTTTTATTTTCTATTTTACAATGAACAAAATAGATCGATCTATTTTACTAAATGGTTTTATAGCCAACTGCGCATGTGCAATACAAACCACACATTCTGGCTTAACTCCTTCCCTTGTGACGACAAGTTTAAACATGTCAAGACAATTGACAGTTTAATTGACAGTTTTATGGGGCTGCGCTTGTTTCGGCTTCTATTTTCTACAGAAACTTTCCTATACATAAAAAAAATCGTGTATTTGTTTCAAAACTTCTTTTTTTCTAATTTTACAGAAGTTCGTCTTAAGGTGTTTGAACAGTCCTGACATCACTGTTACCATTAGTTATAGGTTAGCCAACAAAAATAAAAAATCTAATGATTTTTCATATGTTCATATCTTTATCATTCAATTGTTTGTTATTAAATGTACTTTCGTTAAGTTTTTGTATGCAATTTCAAAACAATTATACATACTTTTTCTCAGTAATCCTCTGCAGTTTCATTGTACTTTATCAAAACCGGATTTATACATTCCCTTTTCTGATTGTTTGCTGTTAACTTTTATTGTTACTGTTTGAATTTATAACTGGATGCTGAAATATACCATTGTTTAAATTTACAAAAAACGATGCCTGAATTAACGAAACAGATTGCTCTGAGATATCTAACACCATGTTCTTCCAATAATGTTGTTTTTATTTTTTTTTACTTGCTAATTATAAAAACCTCTCCACCCAAACTTATTCCTAATATCTTACCTGGTCTGGTATATCAGTCTATGAGAGGCGGGTTTCAGAAAGTTATTAACAGACATAATGAAGAGATTGTAAAAAATTCTTCACTGTTGGCAGCCATTCAAGACAGAACAGGTATCATGGTCTCAAATGAGTCAGAAATGTGCGTTTAAAACAGGGCTGCAGACATTAATTTGAACTCAAGAAAAGAAGAATGTTCAACTCAGGATGGCAATGGTTATGAAATTGGTAACTGGTTAACCTATTGAAACATTCGACTGAGGATATTACCACTTTATGGTCATTTAAAGAATAAGATACATCAATTTACTTATACAAGTATTATCAGGGCTTCCATTTTTTGTTTTATAAATCAACCACAGCTACCTTTAAGTGCCTTGTGTAAGTGGAAGTAAAATAAAAGTTTTTTGCATATATTATATTATTTTAACAATAAAAATGGCATGCAAATATATGTATGAAATAAGCCAGTACTTAAACCGGGTGAAACGTAGAATTTTTTAACCAGGTTTTCTTTTGGAAAATCCTGGTTATTGGATTGGGGTATGTCGTTGGGAGGGTGGCGGGCGGTTGTCATTTAGTTTTTTGTCAAAGTTGTCTTTTTCTTAGTAACCATTCAAGATAGAGCTTTGATACTTAACACAGTTGAGAGAGCAGATTGTTGTATCCGGATGGGATGGGAATAAGCCAGCATTTTTGCCGATACTGTGCTGTGACATTCCTATCATTATAGCACAGGGGCACTTATGAGGTGCCCAGGGACTGAACCTGGCCGGTCCATTATACTGACACCGATGAGTCAGGCGTAATGCTGTCCCCTTAGCCCCGAGCGTTAGGAGGGAAGCCACTACTATCAACTTTAAAGTCTGGTTCAACCGGCCGGGGTTTGAACCCACGACCGCCCGATCCACAAGCCGACCACCTGAGCTATTGTGGCCAGTGTCAATCTGGATGTCTTTTGCACAAAATTGATGTTACCAATATGACTACAATGCTTTGATTTGATGTCGATTTGATGAATAAAATCCACATCGTGCTGATATTTATTTAATTGGCCACAGTTTTATTTTGGGGCAAAATAGAGAATATTACACAAGGATAGCTTTTTTTAATCAGTTGGTCAGATCACCTTGGAGATAGATGGCTCTTCTGCAGGTGTTTATCAATTCAATTTACAGATTTTGTTAAAAATTGTTCACTGGTTTCAAACAACAGTATCGTCTTCAGTTTGTCTTCCATTTGATTACATTGTTTCTGCTTCAATTAGCATTTTCATGATCTGTATGCCCTTATGATTATGGAGCTTAAATGATTTTCGTCCATGTTTATTCTTGCTAATCTTTGATGGTTATCCCTCGTTAAGGGTTGACTTATCTTGAATGGATCCAGTTTGTTATCTGATTGATGATTGGTCGGTTCAACCACTGGACTGGTTATCAAAGTGAAATGACAGTTGAATGGTATGGCTGACATTTGACTGGTTCATGATTTTAGGTGGTTGACCTGTACATTTGTCTTATTTATAGTCTAAGGATTCTATCTGTTAGGGAAGAAAAAAACAATAACAACAATACGTATGTAAATACTGGAACAATTTATAAAAGGGGCTTGGTCACTGTTGCTCAATTTTGATTTTTGTTTTTTCAATTATGATGAACTTTTTAATCTCAATTACTTCAAAAGATGGTGTTGTCTCTAGGTTTGCCAGATTCAAAAACATTGTACCATCTCCAGGTTACTGAAATTCTGTTGGGGGGACAATAAACTCAGTAAACAAAAACATTGTGATGCTTTTCAAGTATTGTTAGCCA
This sequence comes from Sinonovacula constricta, assembly GCA_007844125.1. NCBI lineage: Eukaryota > Metazoa > Mollusca > Bivalvia > Cardiida > Solecurtidae > Sinonovacula > Sinonovacula constricta. The sequence continues at coordinate 34,511,797 of CM017560.1, read as the reverse complement.
TTTTCAGCCTACTATCTACTTGATCTCCGAACTCCTATGTGTATACGTCAGACATAAACATTTCACTGATTGGCTCGATAGTGATGCAATAATTTAAGAATGACGTAAGTGTGGTATGGGGAGTTCCATGTGTCTTGTACCTTTACAAAATATTTTATCATCAAATTGAAGCCATTGCATGATGTGAGAAGGGATTGCAGGTGAGTTGTTTAAGACGTGAACTTCAGGTTCAAGTCCCCCAGACCTGGCGTAAGAAATACTACTTACTATGCAATTAACCAGGTAATTACATGTCTCTGTGTACTGGTTCTCAGCCATAAAACAGAAAAAAATTGTATGGTTGTTAAGAAAAAAATCACAAAATATGTTAATCAAATATGTTTATGTGTACGTCATGTGAATGAATTTCTTGGGATTTTTAAAATCTCATTTTAAATCTTGGATTTTTTTTTTTGTGGAATTATTTTCGGGGTTGCATTTTTTTTTACAAACATCTGAATGAACATAGACACCTATGATGCAAGAAGTGAACTCCTTTGGGCTACAATTACAGTAACGTCATGTTCTGAGGAATTATGGTATCACTTGTTACTATGGTGATTTGGTGCCATACAGGGGAGCCCAGCTTCACCACATGGTTCAATGTTGGGGAACCAGTGGATAGGGAGCTGATATAGATGTATATATAGATATGATGTAATATGTGGAGGTTGGCTTTCTAAACAGACCCTGGTTCATATCAAGTGACCAGGGATCACTTGGGATAGATAACTTCTAAGCACAGGAGCAGTGAAGAGAAAAATATTCCCATACTTTCTGGCAGTTTTATTTGGAATTTTATCATCCTAGTGTGTTAAATGGTTGTGCTATTTCTAGAAACAATGTTATTAAAGTGGTGGAATTTATTTTTGGAGAGGTAAGTTTGAAAAATCATGTGTTAATGGTAAAAGTACAAAATCTAAAGTGGGAGTGATTTGAAAATTGAAGCTGGATGTGAATTTTGTAAAGCAAATTAATATCAAATGTGTATAAAAAAAAAAGGAGTGTTTCTAGAACCGGATAAATAAAAAATATTTTTAATCTGAGAAGAATTAATTCTTAAAACTGAAGATGGTATCTGACAGAAAGTATTTTCATCAAACATCTTAATCTCTTGTTACCTAGACAGATCTTTCAAAATGCTGTTTATTAATGTCTGTCTGTAGTCTGTAGAGTGAACCATAACGCCACAATCGTCATTACAAACATGTATTTCCTATCTGGGTCACACTACTCAGTTGGCTATTTTTAAACTAAAAAAAACAACACTTGACCACTTAAATTTAAGCTCATCCACGTCATCCGCTGTGATGTCGATGTCTATTTTTAGCCGAAATCCTAATCGTTCTTATTTATAGATTTAAAAAATCTGTTATATGGGAGTATGTTATACAGGGAGTGTGTTATACGTGAGTCTGTTATATGGGAATATGTTATACAGGAAGTCTGTTATATGGGGAGTTTGTAGATTATATGGAGTATCTGTTATATGTGGAATCTGTATGTTATAAGAACAGTCTGCATGTTATGTGGGCTGTATTTGACAATGATTTTGTTAAAAAATATGGTACTAAATTTTTATCTTGTTTTCAAAATGATTCTCAATAGCAAAACACTTTTATGATACTTAACCAGTAATAGTTATGCTTGTGTCTTAAACATTGTTACTTTCTTTCATATAAATGGCAGAATTGTATCTACTTTTAGTGGGTACCAAACGTTCAATATACGTAGTTAAGATATAGTTTTCCGCAAGGGTTGTTACAAGTATTATGTGGTATGTCATCGATTGTGCTTCAGTCCAAGATCTTGTAGCATGTTTATACAGTGATGGCAGCATTAAAAACATATTTACTTTTGTTCTCCGGACCTGGTAGTGCAGTGGATAGAGTGACATACAAAAGTCGTTAAAAATGGTAATGATACAGCACCCATGCTAACGTTCAAGCAAATATAATGTGGTGGTTCTGTAATTGGTTTGACCATTGGCAGCATAATGTGACTGGGTGTGGCATCATGCCAGGTGTTTAGTGCATGCTATACATGGTGAAGGCAGCACTGTATCTGCTTCAAGTGGACATCATCTCCAGATAACTGAAATACAGTTGGTGGAATGATAAACCCAATAAACAAAATACAACAACGTTTGTGTTGTGCTTTGGACTTTTTTCATTGTTTCTTAATTATTTTGTTGATTTTTTTATTCGCTGAGCACAACTGACACAATCATTTAAGAAAATAGTCATTTTCCTTTTTCTTTTAAAGAAAATGACAAAATGAAAAGAAAACACCAGCAGAATGTGTGTTGTTTTTTTGTTTGTTTTTTTCTTTTCTGTTCTACTCATAAGTTAGCTGTTAAAACTGACTCTATATAAGAAGGCTTACAGCTACTGAAAGGAGAAAACTGAAAATGTAAAAGACAATTGTCAGTGACAGAACAGTTAACTGGTGGGACCCAGGCAATGCAGTTATAAATAACTACCCGCCAAGGTTGAAACTGTCTCCTATCTTGCATAGAGAATATGCAGAAAAATGTTCTTGTTCGTATAATTTTGCAGTTGTGCCAAGGAGAATATAAAAGGTTCTAAGACACGTGTATAATTTTGCTAAGGAATGGTAGGTTCTTGTCCAAAGTGCTAAATACTGCATCAAAGACAATTACCTTAAAACATCCATGTTTTCACATTATAATCACATTATGAAGTGGTTTTTCTAAGAAAAGTAATTTTCTAAGACCCTATAGGCTTTTGATTAGTACCACTTACATTGATTGGGCTTAAGTGATTTCAGTTAGATAACCAAAGATTTAGACACTTAAGTGGTTAGAGTTAGATAATCAAACACCTTTATTGAGCATTTATGATTATCAAGGTTTCAGTAAGGTAAAGTGGGTATTTATATAATCAAAGTTTCTGACACTTGCCTCCACTTGGATAGTCACAGTTTCAGACGCTTGTCTCCACTTAGAACATCAAAGTGTCATACACTTGTCTCCACTTAGAACATCAAAGTGTCATTCACTTGTCTCCACTTAGAACATCAAAGTGTCATACACTTGTCTCCACTTAGAACATCAAAGTGTCAGACACTTCTCTCCACTTAGAACATCAATGTGTCAGACACGTGTCTCAACTTAGATAATTAAAGATTCAGACACCTGTCTCCACTTAGAACATCAAAGTGTCAGACACTTGTCTCCACTTAGAACATCAATGTGTCAGACACTTCTCTCCACTTAGAACATCAATGTGTCAGACACGTGTCTCAACTTAGATAATTAAAGATTCAGACACCTGTCTCCACTTAGAACATCAAAGTGTCATACACTTGTCTCCACTTAGAACATCAAAGTGTCAGACACTTGTCTCCACTTAGAACATCAAAGTGTCAGACACTTGTCTCCACTTAGAACATCAAAGTGTCAGACACTTGTCTCTACTTAGAACATTAAAGTGTCATACACATGTCTCCACTTAGAACATCAAAGTTTCATAAACTTGTCTCCACTTAGAACATCAAAGTGTCATACACTTGTCTCAACTTAGATAATTAAAGATTCAGACACCTGTCTCCACTTAGAACATCAAAGTGTCATACACTTGTCTCCACTTAGAACATCAAAGTTTCATACACTTGTCTCCACTTAGAACATCAAAGTGTCAGACACTTGTCTCAACTTAGATAATTAAAGATTCAGACACCTGTCTCCACTTAGAACATCAAAGTTTCAGACACCTGTCTCCACTTAGAACATCAAAGTGTCATACACTTGTCTCAACTTAGATAATTAAAGATTCAGACACCTGTCTCCACTTAGAACATCAAAGTTTCAGACACCTGTCTCCACTTAGAACATCAAAGTGTCAGACACTTGTCTCAACTTAGAACATCAAAGTGTCAGACACTTGTCTCAACTTAGATAATTAAAGATTCAGACACCTGTCTCCACTTAGAACATCAAAGTGTCAGACACTTGTCTCAACTTAGAACATCAAAGTGTCATACACTTGTCTCAACTTAGATAATTAAAGATTCAGACACTCATCTCCACTTAGAACATCAAAGTTTCAGACACTCATCTCCACTTAGAACATCAAAGTTTCAGACATCTTCACTTAGAAGATCAGTTTCATATACTAGTCTCCACTTAGAACATCAAAGTTTCAGACACCTGTCTCCACTTAGAACATCAAAGTGTCAGACACTTGTCTCAACTTAGATAATTAAAGATTCAGACACCTGTCTCCACTTAGAACATCAAAGTGTCAGACACTTGTCTCCACTTAGAACATCAAAGTTTCATGCACTTGTCTGCACTTAGGTCATTATTTAAGTATTAGACACAGAAGTGGTTCCATTTAGATAGTCAGAGTTATTTTTTAACACTTAAGTGATTCCACTTAGGATAATCAAAGTATTTTGATATTCTGATCATTTCACTAAGATAAACAGAAGTTTAGTCACTTAAGTGTAATGTGTAAGAAAATCAAATTGCAAAGATAGTTTACTAAGACACTGAATATATTTCTTTTAAGATCGTCTAAGTTTTAAAATTGACACCAAACAATATCTATGGAACAACATACAATGTTTAGAGAAACAAATTTAAGTAAAAAAAACAGGAATTAAATTTTAAGAAAAAAAGATATTCAGGTGCCTACTTGAAACATTATTATTACATTGATATTTAAGTAAGGACTTTTACAAAAGTTCATGTTCTCAGCTCTGGTAAACATAATAAAGCATTGGTAGTATTTTTTATTTCTTTTAACATAACGTTACTTAAACAAACGACACATTTAAAGAATGCATTACTTAAAAAGTGTTTTCGTTTTTTTTATTTTTTTTTTTATTATTATTATTTTTTATGACGAAGCATCTGGTTATTGACTGGTTACCGGCTCCTAGGCTAATTGTAGTGTGAGAGGGTAATCAGGGCAGGAGATAATGGGGAACCGATGTAATTAAGTTGCCATCTCTGGTTTATATGCTTTGTCTTACACCACTGGACACCCCCAGATAATCAGGGACTACTATCATAGAACTGTATACAGGCCCAGTAATTGGTTTGATTAGTTCTTTTGGTCACTCCCTTTACTTTCGTGGTGGTGGTAGGTAGTGATGTTGAGGGATAAAAAAGATTATGATGGTGGTAGATAAAGTGTTGATAATAATGATGCTAGAAAATGGATTGATGATAGTGATGATAAAAAAAATGATGCTAGAAGATGGATTGATGATAATGATGATGGTAATGATGCTAGAAAATGGATTGATGATAGTGATGATAAAAAAATGATGCTAGAAGATGGATTGGTGATAGTGATGATGATAATGATGCTACAAGATGCATTGATGATAGTGATGATAATAATGATGCTAGAAGATGGATTGATGATAGTGATGATAATGGTGATGATAGAAAATGGATGATGATAGTGATGATGATGGGGATGGTTATTATAGAGAAGGGGTTGTAGGTGGTGATTATAATGATGATGATGATGGTACTTTTTATGATAGGGGCTAGGTTTGAGTGGATGATTGTGAGGATAATAAGTGATGGTAATGATGAGGATAATTATTATATGATGAGGATAATTATTATGATAGATGTGTGAATTGATGGGGGTGATGAAGAGCCATTTTTTTCAATTTTAAGAGTCAGCACCTAGGGAAATGTTGATGGTACATATAAATAATACTGGTAATTGTTATCACATGGAATGTGTTAAAAAGGAATTCCCACATTTTTCGTCCTTTATGTTTTAGAAGCACTCTTTGCTTGACTCTTAATGTCTCTCTTAATTAAATAATTAAGAAATTCAGATCATTGAGCCCACCTTCCAAACTGCCTTACTCTTGTTGGAGGTATCAACCCTTTTACCAGTTTAAGCTTGATAGTTTTAAATATGTTGGTGCCTGGAATGCTTTATCTCAATTAAACTAGTCATTAGCATGTATCATTCAATTAGCCAGGTCTGGACTCCAATTAGGAACCTTTGATATACTCATTATACATGATAACATGTCCACTCATTTATATGAATACTCATGGTACACGGTATGTAGACTATTACATTATCACCTTTAGTAAAATTAGCCATTGAGTTCACCCCAACATATAAATCTTCATAGATATTCTCATATGGGGAGGTTTTCCCCAGTGTGCTGGTGGTTCTACCCTGACATAAGTCTGTTGTCTTCCTCGATTAATATTGACCAAGACGTTGCCAATGACCATTTGTGCAAAAAAAAAACCCCAAAAAAATCAAAACATGATACAAATCATCAATTCTGTCATCAGCAGCAGCATCGTAAGTGGAACTGACCCTTGTAAGTGCAGCAGTAAGAAATGTCAGCTTCAGGTACGGAAGGCTCCAGGTTCTTTCCCAGATGGAGACATACCAAAGTCTAAAAGGATCTCTATACATGTACCATTGTGTGTTGTTTTTTTTGTGTGTTTTTTTTTCTTAAGAATTGCATATTTAATCAATTTGGTTGACATTTCCAGAGAACATACATTTACATCTGATATCATTAATTTCACATAATGCAGCACAGAAGTGGTCATACCTGTATAGAAATTACTAGAAATGTCAATGGAATGTGCCAATCTTTAAAAAAAATGACATAATGGCACCAGTTCAAAGTTTTGAGAAAAACACCCATGGACAAAAAATGGAGTTAAACAAGTAATAGTGCAGTAAACTCCCTTGCTCATGCTGAGTCTATTATATGAGTTCCATGACTGACAACACACTCCCCATGTAAATTTTTCTATGATACATTAACCAATGATTTTTTTTATGGCAGAATGAAACTATAATGGACTGAACATCATAAAAATTATATAAAAAAATATAGTCTCTCTCAAATCTGATTCGTCAAAGCCTTTGGTAATTTTTTTCTTTATTGTGACAGGTTACTTGATCTTGATGTACTTTATGTAGGGGAGGTTTTCCCCAGTGTGCCAGTGGTTATACCCAGACATAGGTCCTTCTTCCTCCATCAATAATTAGCTGGACTTTGCTAATATGACCATAATTGTGTCAGTGAGATGTAACAAAAAACAAGAGAAACGCAAACAAAAGCTTGGTGATTAGACTCACGCAGGTAAGAATTTTGTTCAGATTATGGGAATGGAATTGGTTTTATTTTGGGAGTTGTCATGGAGACATGCTGGCACAGTGACAGCAGTACTGTTTATGTTTTAAAGGGAAAGATTGTTGATTTGTTGCCAAACCTGAAATTATAAAAATAAACCAAAAATAGCATTTTACAGGATAACGGTTTGTGCTTTTTAATCTCTTTGGGGACACAAATAACAGTTTATCTACCTTTGCTTTCATTCAGCTACCTTTTCTTTCATTCAACTGTCTGCTTTCATTCAACTGTCTTTGCTTTCATTCAACTCAACTTCATCACAAGAAATTCACTTCTTACCATTAAAAAGTGACTTAAAACTAAAAAGTACTTTAGAACATAATCCATGTATATCATCTTAGTAAAAAATAACTGAGGATTTAAACTGCCAACATGCTTCTAAAATCGACAGTTTGGTACATCTTTGTCTCAGAGATATAAAGAGAAATAAAAAAGAGGACGGACTATCGTCACCTTTATTGAGGACATGATTTCATGTTTTTGTTATTGAGATACATTGCAACAACCAGTTATGATCATTAACATCCAGCTATTTGTTGGAGAAAGACCCCAGACACATGTCTGGGTAGAACCACAGCTGGAAGACCTTCCCACATTAAGTCCTTCGCCCCAAATGGGACTCAAAACCATGCAGTGGGAGGCTAAGCTGTCAGAGGAGATACAAATTAGCGACTCTACCACTACGCCACGACGCTCTACATGATTGCACAGTAATGGCAACACTATATCTGCCCTAAAGCTTGATGTAAATCCATCGTCTGTGAAAGGCCCGTTATGCCTGCAATAATTGTCTCTCCTGAAATTGCGTCTCTACCACCATGCTACAAAGATGGTAAAAATAACTTTGAAAAAGCAACAATAAAAAACTTTAGCTATTTGCCTGCAAGGGGGCACCACCATGTGCAATCAGCCTAGTGGGGGAAGGGCTGGGAAATTGTCATTCTTCTGTTACTTTTATGGGCGTTAATTCAGTAGATAGGACAACTTATTCAATTACCTACCAATTAAATAGTATACTGGTGTGTTTTAAGTGTCCGTTAATTTAACAGCAGTAGAGAACAAGCAGCTAACACTAACAGTTATCGGAGATTCGAGAAATTGGCAAAGCTTCAACGAAAGTTCTTGTTTCCACACTTAACTGGCTAAACACATATTTATATGATTTTGGTATAAAGTTTAAAAAAAGAGCAGCTGGCTTCCTGATGGCAACTGTCTGATCAGGATCTGCACTTTTTGCTGCTGAATCTCCAGCAATATATCTAGGCACTTTTGTATGTTAATATACACAGATGACTTAGGAGTGATTTGAGTTGTTAAAGGTGGTGTTCGCCAGTTTGGACTTTTTTTTTTCGTTAAGCAACCAAATAAATATTGCTGAACAGGATCTCTACTGGACCTAGTAGCACAATTGGTAGAGCATCGGCTCCAGGTACGGGAGGCCCCGGTTTCGATCCCAGTCTGTGACATGCCAAAGTCATTAAAAATAGTGTTATAGCTCCCTCCCTAATGCTCAAGCAAATATAAGGGTAGTTCCACGACTGGTTAGCTAGATGTCAGAATAAAGTGACTGGATGTGGTATCATGCAAGGTGTTCACGGCATACTATACACAGTGAAGGCAGCACTTTATCTGCTTCAAGTGGAAAACATCTCCAGAAAACTGAAATACTGTGGGTGAGACGATAAACCCAAAATAAGCGAAATGCTGTTTATTGATGTCTTACACCCATGTAAAAAGTAAACCATAATGACAAAATTGTCATTACAAAAATGTACTTCCTATCTGAGCCACCCTGCTCAGTTAGCTATTCTTAAACTAAGAAGACACTTATGTTTTAGCTCTTTCATGTCATCTGCTCTGACGAGTTTAACGAGTTTTACTGCCTAAAAATGAAGATACTGATGAAGCTCATCAAAGCTAAGAGATAAGGCCACTCCTTTTTTATTTTATGGTTTACAAAAATTTTTGGTCAAAGTGTCCGTAAGGCGGTCGAGAAAAAAAAAAAAAAATCCATCCCCAGGCCGTTATATTTGTAACCCCACAGTGTGACCTCAACGTAATACTTCAATCGTATCTACTCGGAGATCTCCGGCAAGCTTCGGAGATAATGCCTCGGATGTAATTGTATGAATACACCAGTTGGTGATTTGCCCCGGCGAATAACTTCTCATTGCATTATGTAAACAAAGATGGCTGACTTTTCAAAGTGCATGCAGTACGCTTTAGATACAATGGAGGTTCAATACTCCTTGAAAGAAGAGCAGATTGCTTCGTAAAAGAATATTTTTAACTTAGTTGATGCTGTATGTATATTACCAACAGGATTTGGTAAAAGTGTAATATACCAGTTATTACCCTGCATGCACTCGGATCACGCTTCGGTGATTTCGAAGCTTGCCGGAGGTCGCCGTTTAGGTACGATTGCCATTTTTAAAGTAGTTCGTCAATATGGCGGTGACAGCATTATTTCCGAGGTGATTACGTAGAGGACAGAATTACCTGAGGAGTTCCGAGTGCGTAATACTCGTCAGCCATTTCTGCGCCGGACTGGTTTACCAAAATCCTATCCGATACTCTGTGTATTGCTATTTTATCTCTGAGACATAAAACCCATCTACCTGTTTTGAGGGCGCGTTTAAAACACGGCCTATTTATATAAAAACAAGCAAAATGGGACTTGTTTCGATAGTTTTCGGCTCGTTTTCATAGAGTCGGAAATTATTACTGAAAAAAAAAATCGTCGATTTCGATTTTATTTTTTTTCGATTTCTTGAAAAAAATAGGTCTGCCGGTTTTGTAAACCATTTTATATAAAAGAAGTGGCCTAAGAATGAATGATCTTTCTGCAGAAGTATGCACTAATACCACAGATCAGAAGTCAGATATTGTTACATATGCTTGACATAGGCAAACTGTCTGTTACCATTTTTAATATATGTAGGCAGTATCTTTACCAGCTAAGCATAAATTGATCAAACCTTTTCAAATGGTATAGGTCCCAATCAGCCAGCATCTCCTGAGAGCAGTCTGATCAACATATGCACTGTTTTCTGCAATCTCTAGTAATATGATATTGTAAACTGCTTCCATAAGGAACTGTAGAAAAATATTTTTTCTATAAAAAAGCTTAATTTCAATTTTTTTTTTACAAAAGGCCACGTTTTCAAGATTTAACATTTTTCTTGTTCTACACATTTTCAACCGTGTATGAGTGCCATAATCTTAAAACTTTATTTCATACTTTATCAGAAAATGATAATAATTTAATGGTATGATCACTTTTAAAACTTATAAAAAAAAAATATAATCTTGTTAAAATCTCATTCTTCAAAATCTTTGTTATTTTTTTTTATTTCATGGTGGCTTTCAATATGTAGAAAAATCAATTGTTTATATTTAAACTCTTAAAAAAGGCATTTTGAAAATATTGAGTTTGTTATAAAAAAATTACTATCTTTAGATGTGTTGTTTCCTTCTCTGGTAATTGTGGGCTGAAATAACAGATTTTATGATTTATAAATCAGATTCAAAGCTTAAAAATAAAGTAAGCACAATAAGAGTTAAAATAATTGAAGACAAATTTTAGACTTTTTAAGACATTTCACTACTGAAATAGACTTCACTCGCCCCAAAGATGAACTTTGGTTACTTGTAACCATCTGTAAAGTTAAACATTTTTTTTTTTTACTGTCGATTGTCTAAAAGACTGATAAGAGTCTTTGTTGCGGGTGCTTTGTGTCATAACCCTTTCATTCTTATTAAATGTGCAGGGTTTTAAAAATTTACTTGATTTTATTGATTTTCGTTGAAACAGTTTTAAATATTTTTAACACATGCATTTTAGGCATATAATTATATAACCGAGATTAAACTAGTCTACAATTTAAAGCCTTAGTTGTATTGATACAGCTGAAGATAAACGGAAAAAAATTAAGCCTATTTAAGACATTTCACTACAGAAATAGGCTCGACTCGCTCTAAAGATGAACTTTAGTTACTTGTAACAAACTGTTAAGAAAAACTTTTTTTTTTACTGACGATTGTTTAAAAAAGCCGATAACAGCCATTGTCACGGGTGCCTTGTGCCTTAAGAGCAGTTGAGTCCTTAACTGCATTATCAATCACTCGGTAGGCTCTTCAAGCTCTCCTTAATATTAAACATCTTCAATCGGAGTGGGTGCTTATTTGGGTATAAAAAAATGATGAAGGATAATGTAAGTCTAGACTTGAGGGTCTTCATCCATGAATTGCTAAACAATCCCCAGATCAAAGTGATGTTTAGTTCACTGAAGTTTGCAGTGAATTTGCTGTTAATTGTTAGAAACCGTTTGAATGTGGTTTTATTTGATTAACAAAATTATATCTAAGTACTTTTTTTTAAACTCTTTTATTTTTGAGGTGTATGTCTTAATTCTTTTGTTAAACTATTCTTTATTTAAGCTGTGATTTTGTGAATTTTTACTGATTTATGTTACTTTATTTACAGTACTGAAAATCATGAAATTGACAAACGGAACGGAGTGTAAATGGAAATGAAACGTTTTTCGTTTCCTGTTGAAACGGAAACGGAACGGAGTGGAAATGGAAATGCAACGGAGCGCTACAAACGCTTGAAACGGTGTAAACGGTATAAACGCTATAACCGGAGCGCTTGGAACGCTAGAAACGGTAGAAACGGAAAAATCGGAATGCTCGTAACGGTAGAGTTATTTTCACTACCGCTTCAAACGTTTCTAGGTCACCCGATTATTTATAGTAACATTTCAACCGTTTCTTGGTACGAAATAAATTTAAACGAACACAATAACTGGCTTCAATTTATCAACACAAACGCGCTTTTATATGTACTCTGCAGAAAGAAATAACATAAATTATTATCAAAAAATCATATTTATCAAACTTGTACATTACAGTTCTGAAACCGCACGAGTTGTCCAAGTCATCGTGTACCGTCAAAACAGAAACTGCACTAAAAATCACTCCGCACGATAAAACACGCAATTTAACTATAATATTGCGTTTCTGTCGAAACTGATGTTTTAATTAATTCCAATGAATAGCTTAGCATCCGCCTTGGATCGACATTCTTAGTCTTCATTGTTTGGCATATGAAGATAGTGTGTACACAGCTGTCATTACACGTATGCGCGCGCAATGTCGCAGCATTTCCCGAGTTTGAATTTTCGCTAATTACTTTGTAGCTGCATGGTCCGTTCCCGGATCAACTACGCCAATCATTTTTGTGTGAACATACTTGCTTAAAGTATTTTTCATTTACAAAGAATGCATTGCGTGGTACAAAATAAAGTTACTTAATGAAATTAAACCTCAACCAAAAGAAGGTAACACATCTCATATAACACAAAAAACATAAAACAACTACACATAAAACAAACAAACAATGCTATGTATTATTGCAAGGTGTGACCCAATCAAGAACCAATAACATCCTCCCCGGCACTCAGAGCCAATGACAAGTATGATCCTAAAGTTCAACGTCTGAATAACCATAGATTGCCAAATAGTGCACGTATACAATCATCGATTGACAGTTAAATAAAACAACCGTGATAAAAACTTACATCACGATAAATATTAAAGACATAATAATCATTACCGCCATTAAATTCACCTGATCACACATGATCATCATCAGGATCCCATATTACTTATATAATCACCACTAATCATCATCAAAAGCAGCATCACCGGCATCACGATCTACATCATAATCGTCATGAGCATCAGCATCACCGTAACCGTTATTACCATTTACATTATAATCATAAACAGCATCGGTATCACCGTCATCATTATCAGCAGAAGCAGCAGTAGCAGCGGCAGCAGCACCGTCATTTACATCATTACTTTAGTTACAGGGGTATGGATATGTATTTTATGTTATCTTGCCTCTTTGTCAAGCAAAGTTTCTTCTGCTTCTAATCTTAATTGTTATATATCTTATAATGAACAATGTTGTAAATTTGGACAATAGTATCAAAATTCCTATTTCTAAATGCATAGTTCCCATAATGCGCTGTTACATATATAGGATTAATCGGAATTCGTGGACCGCGATTAAGAATCTGCATACAACTTTTGACTTTACTTGACTTGCAACTATTTGAATGAGGCCTGGCTACGGCTCATTTTCCCATTCATGTCTTGAATGTTCTATGCCAAAATGTGGTCTAATGAGGGACCTACCGGGTACTTAATTTTTGTACCCATTTAAAGATAGAAATATATTAATTTAAAATATATCGTTTTGTAAATTGATATTATGTTTCTCCATGCGCGTGGGTAGGGTTCATGCCATCATAAAGTTCTACTCTAATTGAATCCCTAATTTTAAGACATGAGCGGACACCCCAACTAATTAAGCTAATTGGCAGTTTTATGACACCTTGTTTGTCTAGTGGACAGGAAGTGTGACCGTGTTTTGGCGTCTTTTCCACTTCGCAAGAACACATGCATCCTCTATGCAGCTGTGTTTGAAAATGTCACCTTATGGCAGTCGCTTGGTTTATGACCTTCACCTTTTAAAGAGCAATATGCATTGACTTACGCGAGGACAACAAAAAGGACAAAACACTAAGGTGCACGATATCTTTTTTGGCTCATAAATGGACCTAACGCTATATTTAGTAGTACCCACAATGGTGCACCCTTTCCCCACCCACTATTTTTTAGTTTAAGAAGAGGAAACGTGGATGTGGGGATTGGGGATTTCTTATAGTAAATACTACATTAATTGTCGTGTTTTTGTAAATAATGTTATCAAGAGAAGACACATCAAGGAACACAGTCTAATGTATATTTTCATCTCGTGTTTATTGCAAATGTATTATTTCAATGGCTCGCCTATTCTTTTGTAGTTAATCCATACCTTAAATATGAATAATACCTTTATAAAAGTGTTTATGATCATTCAAAGGACTAAAAAGTTTTTGTAAGGACATTTATATAAGTAAAAACATGCGCAGTCTGAAATATTACTACATAGTACAGTTTCCTCCCTCCACTATCATTCCTTTAGAACTTATATTTATGCCGCGAAGGTAAATCGTCAATAACGTTGCATATTTTTTTCATAGCACACGCCGTTCACGCGTACTTACCATTTTTAATCCCTAAACAGTACCCAGCGTTCACACCCTCTCTCTCTTCTAAATGGCAGCTTGAAGACAATTATCGATCGATATCATGTTGCACAGTATTGAGAGAAATAATAGGTCGGTCAATTTGAAACAAAAAAAAATCTTTTCGGCGACTTCAAATGATAGTGACCGGCGATTGTTTCCCAGAATATTCTTTGATGTTGCAGTGTTAGCCAGAGAGCCCTCCTCTCCAGAAAGAAATTACACCGCATCTAATGATTTATTTGTTCACCGCATTTATTTGTTACAACCTTGGAGAAATTAAAATCACATTGATATAATTAGCGACTTCATGTTATAAGTGCGTGAACAATATTGTTAACAGCCGTTTATTGGCGCTAATATGTGCAAACCGAAAACACAACAACACACACTTGTTTCTAAGAAAGTTGTTTGTTCTATGAGACTTGATGTATGTGCCTGTTTTCGACAAAACAACATGTTCATGTTTATATGAGATAATCATTTTAACCATGAAATGTGACTGTAGTGAGTAATACTTATCTAAAATTATTGGATATTACACGTTACTATCAGCGAGACGTTAAATCTAAAGTCCGCCATATAACAAATATCGGAAAGGGGCAAACATTCGCCTTTTTATTTTGGCAGTGGGGATGGGGGTAAACGCTGGGCCTTTTTATTTGAAGGACCTTTTTATTTGAAGGGGAAAGGGGGTGGCAAACGTCCGGTCTGCACTTATAGGGGCGGGGGGCAAACGTCCGGGGGCAAGTTTTAAAAAAAAAAAATGTGTGTGATATCGTCTTATTTTAAGGTCGGATCACCATTACGCTTTTTTTGCGGATTTACACGTCACAGAGAAGTAACTTTTTAGGATACTGGGTGTGTGTGGACCATATTTGAAAGTTATTTCTTGTTTGTTTATTCCGGGATATGACGTCTGGCGAAGACAAGTAGGTAGGCATCTTCTCAATACTGCACTCCCCGAATTTTGAGGATTATTTGCAGGTGCTGGTTGTTAAGGGTATTTTTTGTCTGCAATTTCCCTCCGGGTGACTGACACTGAATATCCTCGTCGCAAACAATCTACTGCCGATTCCTTTATATGTGATGGAAGACTTTTGCCTCTCCCTAGAATGTTTACTTCTTTCATCATTTTGCAAACACACCGGAAGTACTTTACCTTTAGAAATTTATTAAACGAAATTTTTAGTCAAAATCGGAACGGAGCGAAACGGAACGCTTGAAACGGAAGAAACGATAGAAACGCTGGAAGCGTTTGAAATGCAGCGCTGGAAGCGAATAAAACGAAACGGAAACGCAACGGAAGCGGAATGGAAACGGAGCGGCAAACGCTTCCAACTGAAATGGAAACGAAACGGAGTGGAAACGGGAAAATTGTCAATTTCGTGATTTTCAGTACTGTACCCCCTGTATTGTTAGTGGGGTCTTTATATGCGTCACTTTGTCCTTCTATACAACTGTCATTTCCATCATATGCTTAACGATTGTAAAATTGGATATTTGTATATTTATTACTGTTTATCACATCTAGTTTTCTTTGGAAACAAAAAATCCAGGCAAAACAACAACAATTAACACAATTTTTTAAACAAAAGAGTTACTGCATTTTCCCATCATGATATATACATTTTCCATAAATTTCCATCAATATAAAGTCTTAAAGTTAGAATAAACCTATAAATTTGGGAATAAGATGGTTATTATTTTCCTATGTTCCTATGTATATTCTGCAAAAATGTTTTCTCCCGACTTTTCAGCTCTGGCAGTTTGAAGCTCAACTTGCCAATCCTTCATAGCATATGATATAAATATGCATAATTCCCTAATAATATTGTCTGTATTTTGCCCTGAAACAAATGTCTCAAAACTTATCTCTTAGATTTGTAAATATTATTATTTAATTTCACCAAGTAGTCAAAACGTATAAAATATTTTACTTCCAAATTATAATAACAACAAAGGAATACAAAGGAAAACAAGTTACTGAATGTAACAGTAATCAAATCATAATATATCATAAATAAGAAAATATGATGAAGCATTTCTATATATATCAAAACATTATTCAGCTTTTCCATTAAATTTGTTTCATCATATCTGTCATTGTAAGTCAGTGAATTTGACAATAATAATTTATAGCTTTTCTGTATTTCATAATCTATCATAACAACATTAGAGTATTGCTTTTGTTATGTATGTATGTAACTCCGTGTCATTGTGTAATTGTAGCTAATTATGAATTTATGACATCTTTGTTAGGAAAAGTGATTTGTTTCATTAGGAAGTGTTCCGTTTCCAATAATTGAAGTCAGGTGTCATGTTAATTATACATGGTCATCAGCCTGATGCTACTGTTATTATGGTCATTACATCATAATTGACCCTTATAGGTCATATAGCAGAACTCCATGCCTGTTAAGCTAATATTGATCAGCTGGACCTGGAAGTGCAATCGATAGAGCATCTGCTCGAGGCATGGGAGGCCCCAGGTTCGATCCCGGGCTGAGACATACCAAAGTCATTAAAAACGGTTGTGGCGTGTCTCCCTTGCTAACCCTCAACAAAATGTAAGGCTAGTTCCACTATTGGTTGGCCTGGTGTAAGGATAATGAGACTGGGTGTGGTATCATGCCAGGTGTTCATGGCATGCTATACACATTAAAGACAGCACTATATCTGCTTCAAGTGGACACTATCTCTAGACAACTGAAATACTGTTGGTGGGACGATAAACCCAATAAACAAACACCAAATCTAAATTGGATCAGATTAAGGACAAAAAAGAATAGATTCAGATCAGCCAGATGCTGTGGCAAGGTGATCAGGATCTACACTATATGATGCTTAGTCGTTAGCAGTAAGTGTTGTCACCTACTATAGAAAGAATTGAGAAATAAATGAAGAATTAAAGTGTCGTATATTAAAATATAGCAGGCAAAGGGTTGAGGTCACTTTGACATTTTCTCTTTGCATTTCAGTTCTTTCCTTTAAATTTATAAAACTGATGCTCTTTTTAATCATATTGATGTGAAATTCTATTAATTATCAATAACATAGGAATTGGTTGAGAATTTTGGGATATATTGTAGTACAAAAATAAATCAATTATTTCTCCTCCAAACTCTGTACCCTGCTGCTTGATTAATGATTTGGCTGGATATGGTGATTCTACTAAGTATTAACATTATATAAGGTTTTGATATGAAATAAAAATATAACTACATGAAATGCTCATTAACACTCTCATTCATAGCTCATCTATAATTTTGAAAATTCATTTGATTTTGTTGTCGTTCTTTAAAAGAGATTAAAGGATTTTAATATATGTATATCCAACTTGTAATAATAGATTTAAGGCTTAATCAGTCGACACATTAACCCTTAGTCATGCAGATTCTGCTAATGATTGTGAATGGTTTGTTAAGGTGTTAAACGGCATATACTTGCAGGATTGGGTTAAAATGTTGGGTCTGGTTGAGAAATATGGGATACATTACAGCTGGAGATATGAGGTTATCTCTCCTTGTGTTCCCAAATCTAGAGCATTAACCATATGCTGGTCATTATATCATTGTTGGCAGCATCTCCTAATGACCTGACAAAGTGCTTGGTCACATGGTCATAGGATCCGCAGAGAAATTGGACGATCATAGAAATCGTTGGGTCAGTCTGGGTCAGTCGCTGAATAACTGGACATATGTCAGATCAGTCTGTGTCATGATGTAATTATTGGACAGGTCAGGTTTGTATATTTCTTGGCAGTAGCTGTCAATAGAGGAGAATCGAGGGGTTGAGAGATCAACAATATGTGGTATATAGTTACTGACAAGGTTTACTGGTAGTATAGGAGTTTGGCTATTTAGGACAAGGGTTAATGTCTTGTATTTGAAAACGCTCTGCCCATAGTGAAAAGTTAGGAATTCAACAAGACAAAATATCATGGTTGTGTTAGTGATGATGTTTGGGGATGATGATGGTGCTGATGATGATTTTGAATGTGACGGTGATGATGATGATGATAATGAAGGTTGAGGTTATGATGATGATTGTGGTGGTCATGGTTATGATGATGATGATGATGATGAAGGTTAAGGTGATGATGATGATGATGATTGTGGTGGTCATGGTTATGATGACTATAAGGATGATCATGGTGATCATAAGGATGAAGGTGTTGATGATGATGAAGGTGGTGATGATGATGATGATGATGATGATGATGATAGTGGTCATGATTATTTGCCACATACTTCAATGATTGGGTTAAAGAGAAGTATTGTCAGTCTTGTATTTGATAAGGATGTCAACAATAGAGATTTGTGAAAATTTAAGGCAGTGCAGTAGTTTTGGTGGGACAGACAAAATCCTACCCTGATTACTCCTTTCCATGGCTTATATTTTCCAGCAGGACTAAATCCCACCTATAAATTTCGCATCACTCTTTATTTGGCTTGCACAGTTGTATCTTGTAAATATAATTAAAGTAACCATGGGGATTTGCCTTATTAAAAATCCAAAATAGAGAGATATTTTAGTTTTATTTCTTTACAGGAGAGATTGTGTCCGCCTAGGCTAAAATGAACAGAGGGATTATATCCAGAAGTTATTTTCTCCTATACACCTGTAGTTTTGTTAATTAAGGCCAACTCTTGTACTTCAAATGTGGTTTCCAACAGTTTGTTTCCATAAAATGCACATAAACCTTGATTGGGGGAATAGGGGCATTATTTCTGCAAAAAATCAAACCTCAGTCTAACAAAAGACAATTTTTAACATTGTGTAAATTGTAAGACTGTAGAAATCATGAACTAAATCACTCTACATGCCCATTCTTTCTAAAACTATAAATAAGCATGATTGTGATTTCTGCTAAAAAAAGATATTGATATTGGAAAGGTTTACCAGAATGATTATAATAAAGTTATATGGTTTTCTATGCAGCGTGCCTTAGATAGGCAATTCCTATCTGTTATGACGAGTGATGTGTTATGCTTTACTTTTCACATAGATGTAGGACATCAATAATCAGCATTTTGTGTGATCTTTTTGGGCAACAACAATTTATGTGATACATGTTGAAATGTAAACAAATGTGGTTCTTTGAGAGGAAAAAATCCAAACTGTCGGATACCACCTTTTAGACGGTGCTAAGTTGTTGTTTATCAGCAGTATTCACTTGATATGTTTGTTGTTTGTTTAACATATACCTTATACTATCATATTCATGGTCATTTTAGCCTTGTGCAGCAGTTATTGGTCAGAAAGACTCCAGAAAAGAAGGGAAATACTATTTATTATTTATTATGCTCCCCGAAAACTTTCGGGGGAGCATATAGTCGCCGCCTTGTCCGTCCGTCCGTCAGTCCGTCCGTACGTCCCATTCGTGTCCGGCCCATAACTTCGTTATTTGAAGTCGAATTTCGAAACTATTTCACAGAATTGACCACCATGTTGAGACGACGTGTCGCGCGCAACATTTGGGTCCCTACCTTGAAGGTCAAGGTCACAGCGTGACCTTTCAGCAAAATCGTGTCCGGCCCATAACTTCGCTATTTGAAGTCGGATTTCGAAACTTTTTCACAGAAATGATAACCATGTTGAGACGACATGTCGCGCGCAACATTTGAGTCGCTACCTTGAAGGTCAAGGTCACAACATGACCTTGCAGCAAAATCGTGTCCGGCCCATAACTTCGTTATTTGAAGTGGGATTTCGAATCTATTTCACAGAAATGACCACCATGTTGAGACGACGTGTCGCGCGCAACATTTGGGTCCCTACCTTGAAGGTCAAGGTCACACCTCGACCTTGCAGAAAAATCGTGTCCGGCCCATAACTTCGTTATTTGAAGTCGGATTTCGAAACTATTTCACAGAAATGACCAACATGTTGAGACGACGTGTCGCATGCAACATTTAAGTCCCTACCTTGAAGGTCAAGGTCACACCGCGACCTTGCAGCAAAACCTTGTCCGGCCCATAACTTCGTTATTTGAAGTCGGATTTTACAACTGTTTTTGACAAACTACCCGGTTTGACCGGCTCTTGTTATGTCATTGCCCTTTGTTTTTGTTTATGTCTGATTTCATAGTACTACAACATTTTCAAAATAAACCTCAATATTCATACAACTAACCTTTTTTTGTGACAAAGTACCCATTCGGGGAGCATCACCCGTCTCTGACGGCCTCTTGTTTATACATACATGTGAAATCTCCCGCTTTTGGAGGAAGACTCCCTCTTTGAAGGTTCAGAAATATTAGAAAATTAGGGCTGTTTACACTTTTTAGCTCACCTGAGCACAATGTGCTCAAGGGGAGCTTTTGTGATACCGCTTCGTCCGGCGTCCGTCGTTCGTCATCCGTCGTTCGTCGTCAACATTTACCTTGTGAACACACTAGAGGCCACAATTTTAATCCAATCTTCATCAAACTTGGTCAGAATGTTTGTCTGCATGAAATCTTGGATGAGTTCATTATTGGGTCACCTGGGGTCAAAAAGTAGGTCACAAGGTCAAACTTAAGGAAAAACTTGTGAACACACTAGAGACCACATTTATTGCCCAATCTTCACCAAACTTGGTCAGATTGTTTGTCTACATGAAATCTTGGATGAATTCGTAACTGGGTCACGTGGGGTCAAAAAGTAGGTCACTAGGTCAAATCTTAGAAAAAGCTTGTGAACACACTAGAGGCCACATTTATAGCCCAATCTTCACAAAACTTGGTCAGAATGTTTGTCTACATGAAATCTTGGATGAGTTCGCAACTGGGTCACGTGGGGTAAAAAAGTAGGTCACTAGGTCAAATCTTAGAAAAAGTTTGTGAACACACTAGAGGCCACATTTATAGCCCAATCTTCACCAAACTTGGTCAGAATGTTTGTCTACATGAAATCTTGGATGAGTTCGTAACTGGGTCACGTGGGGTCAAAAAGTAGGTCATTATGTCAAATCCTTGAAAAAGCTTGTGAACACACTAGAGGACACATTTATAGCCCAATCTTCACCAAACTTTGTCAGAATGTTTGTCTGCATGAAATCTTGGATGAGTTCGTAACTGGGTCACGTGGGGTCAAAATGTAGGTCACTAGGTCAAATCTTAGAAAAAGCTTGTAAACATACTAGAGGCCACATTTATAGCCCAATCTTCACCAAACTTGGTCAGAATGTTTGTCTGCATGAAATCTTGGATGAGTTGGTAACTGGGTCACGTGGGGTCAAAAAGTAGGTCACTAGGTCAAATCTTAGAAAAAGCTTGTGAACACACTAGAGGCCACATTTATAGCCCAATCTTCACCAAACTTGGTCAGAATGTTTGTCTACATGAAATCTCAGATGAGTTCGTAACTAGGTCACGTGGGGTCAAAAAGTAGGTCACTAGGTCAAATCTTAGAAAAAGCTTGTAAACACACTAGAGGCCCTATTTATAGGCCAATCTTCATCAAACTTGGTCATAATGTTTGTCTATATGAAATCTTGTATGAGTTCGTTATTGGGTCTCGTGGGGTCATAAAGTAGGTCACTAGGTCAAACTTTAGAAAAAGCTTGTGAAAACACTTAAGAGGCTACAATGATGGCCCAGTCTTCACCAAACTTGACCATTATGTTTGCCGGTATGAAATCTTACATATGTTTTGAAGTGAGTCATGTGGATTCAGTCGGTTACTTGGTAAAATTCTAGAAAATGTTATCAACCCAGTGGCCACACTAATGGTCCAATCTTCACCAAAGATTTCTTAAGTAAATTACTCTTAATTACTCAATGCCAGATTTGAGCCTACGTAAAGCCTATGTCTTCAGGTGAGCGATTTAGGGCCATCATGGCCCTCTTGTTTAGAAATCTCCCTACTTGGAAATAGAAAACGTCCTTCTTCGTTTATATGAAAATAACAAAGCCCCAACTTTGCAAGTAAAAATTTCCCACTTTGGCTTCAGAAAAAGTTCACATGTATATTTATATATATATTTACTATGACATTTGAACTTTAAAACAAAATGTATCCTTTGGCATCAGTTCATAATGACAAGATACCGGTACATTCCATAGAATCAAAATAGGGTAAAGATAACAGGTATGTATTTGAAACCGAGAAGACTTATATGTCATATTGGGATATTGTTTTACCAGTGGAATTCATTGTTTTAGTTAGATAAAAATACCTCAATAATTGTTTTGATACACAACTTGTCAACCTTGAGCAAGCCAGTTTGCAGGTGGTTGGTTTGTTCGAATGCTGTGGGGGATTATAATTGAAGTAAACAATAATTTGGCTTTAATTTAACCACATGATTTGTAATAGCCATAGGTTTCCATTATCATATGTTGAAAAGGCAATAAATGTAACAATGTTTACCCATAACATGTCAATCAAACATGTCAATCAACAATTAGGGAGGCAGTGTTCATAGTCCAGCTACCTTCCACAGGCTGTTTGATCAACACTGTTTGTTGCTGCATCAATGGCAACATGTCTGGTTGCTTTGAAATGTATTTTTTTTAGAAAGTAAGAACAACTGAGAAGTACATTTTCATGATCAGGGTTTACACCGTTTCCTTACCTATTTGTAGTAGTATAGCAGTTAAGGTGAAACCATGTCTAATATATTAAGGGTGTACACTATGTTCAGTTTGCCACAAATTACTTCTTATTTGGCCATTTGATAGTCTTTCTGAACTGTGCACCCGGGTGTGAGGTGTTTTTGACAATTTTCCAATTCACGGGTCCACGTTGGGTCCTAGTCACAGTACACAGTGTAATGAGGCATGGTGAGGTGGATGATGGTGACAATAACAAGAAAAGAATTAGCCCCTCACCGTCTGGTTACATTTCACTGATCTAACGTCACAAAGTTTTTTTTGATGAATGTCGTATCAAACGTCTTAGTCATATGATCTTCTAGGTGTGTTTGTCGTTGCCTTTATGGCCCTTTATTTCCTTTTTGTGTTTAATCATTCCAGTTAACCTCTGACCGACTCAGATTGCTCGATATACGTTTTATGGATTTATTACCCCTGTTTGGAGGATTATATTAATAAAAAAGGAATTTGTTAGCACGAGTGGTGAATAAGTATTTTGCTTTTATATTTTTTTTTGTGTTGCTTTGGATGAGATGTATTGAAAGATTTAGCATCAAACATGATGGTGCAATCAGTAGAGCATTGGCTCCAGGTACCAGAAGCGCCAGGTTCGATCCCTGGCTGCAACATTGAAGGCGTTAGAAATGATAGTAGTATAGTTCCCTTGCTCATGTAAATATAGTAGTAGTTTCATGCATATTTGCCCTGGTGTCAGGATAATGTAACTGGGTGTGGTGTTGATGTCATGCTATACACAGTGAAGGCAGCATCTGCTTCAATACACACCATCTCCAGATAAGCAAAATACTGTTGGTCAGACAATAAACCAAATAAACAAACAAATACTTAGCCTGCACCGGACCTGGTAGCGCAATCGGTAGAGCGTAGGCTCCAGGTACGGGAGGCCCCGGGTTTGATCCCAGGCCGCGACATACCAAAGTCATTAAAAATGGTAGTGGTATAGCTCCATTGCTAACGCTTAAGCAAATATAAGGGTAGTTCCACGACTGGTTGGCCCGGTGTCAGGATAATGTGACTGGGTGTATATACACAGTGAAGGCAGCACTATATCTGCTTCAAGTAGACACCGTCTCCAGATAACTGAAATTCTGTTGGTGGGACGATAATCCCAATAAACAAACTTAGCCTGCTGACTAAGAATTTATACAACCGTTGGAAAACGTGTAGATCCCGATCCATCATATCCCCCTTGGGAGGTTTTTGATCAAGATCCGCAGAATTTGCTGCTGAGTCTACTGTTATATGATTTGTTACCTTTGTGTTTAATTGTAAGAAAATGGCAGAGAATTAAGTTTTTGGTTATTTATAAATGAAAAAGTATATGGGTTTAAACGATGAATTGCACAGCTTTTTACTTGAGATGTATCATAGTTAATAAGGAGGTTTCATAGTTGTCTTATTTACGACATTTAAATTGTTTTTAACTTTAGTTTTTCTTTTAAGTTGTCGGGCTGTGTTGTGTTGTTCTTTTTTTTTTTTGGTTGACAATAGATTGATTTATTGTTTAAACAAGTACAATAAACAGATTGGTACTGTTTTGTGTTGAATCATAATGCATCTTTAATATAGGAGCAATGATTGGAGTTTCCTCTTGAAACAAAAATGAGGGTGTGAAGTTGTGATGATGACTGTACTGAAAGATTTTTCATAGATTTAGAACAAAAAGCAAATATCATGCAAAAATTGAAGTGTCAGAAAATGGTGAAATGCCTCCCACAGGTTAATTTTTTTTTTTTTTTCGTTTGCTTTTTACTCAGATTATTTTCAGGCAGTAAAAATGTCATGTTTATGAATGTGCTTTTGATCATATGAAAGGACATTTTTTTTATTTATCATTATTATTATCATTTTTGTGCTTCTGTTCATCATGATTCTTATTTCTTTCTTTTTACTTCTCTTTATCACCCTCTTTCTCTCCTCATGAAATTAAAAAAAATATTTATTGATTATTTCATCATCAATATAAGAAGTTTAAAACGTAAAAAACCCACTTTATTTGTGAAAACTGTCCTAGTTACTATACAAGATAAGTTAAAACTCCTATTAAAATCCATTCAATTATTTTCAGTTAATCATTACATGTCTGCTTTAGTATATTCATAAAATTTTGGCCGCAGTAGCTCAAGCGGTAGAGAATCGGCTTTTCGGATCGGGAGGTCGAGGGTTCAAACCCCAGCTGGGTCAAACCAAAAACTTACAAGTTCGTAGAAGTGGCTTCCCTCCTAATGGTTTGGGCTAAGGGGACAGCATAATCTCGGTGTCAGTATAATAGACCGGCTGGGTTCAGTTCCTGGGCATCTCATAAGTGCCCCTGTGCTATAATGATAGAAATGTCACTGCACAGTATCGGCAAAAATGCCGGCAAATCCCATCCCATCCCATAAAATTTATTAAATCACAAAGTATTAGTTTGAAAATCCAGATTTACTAAGGCAGATGTTATCAAAATGTTTCAATCGCTAGTTGCTTATATTCCATCAAGAGTGGTGTACATTCTTTATCTGTTGTACAATGGTTTAATACCATTCGGTGCAAGGATTGGAAATTAAATATTTGAAAAACATTTTTTACAAATAGCTTCTTACAAATTGATGATACAGTCTTTGGTAAGCCTAGATGACATTATTGATTTTAATCAAGATGTGTTGAATGTGTGTAAAAAGTGTTATAAATGTTTGAAACTCATTAATGGACATGGTAGTGCAATCGGTAGAGCCCCTGCTCCAGGTACGAGATGCCCTTCGGTTAGATCCCTGGCCGCGACATACTAAAGTCTTTACAAATGGTAATGGTATAGCTCCCTTACTAACACTCAAGCAAATATAAGGGTTGTTCCACGACTGGTTGGCCCAGTGTCAGGATAATGTGACTGGGTGTGGCATCATGCCAGATGTTCCAGCATGCTAACACAGTGAATGCAGCACTATATCTGCTGCGAGTGGACACTGTCTCCAGATAACTGAAATACTGTTGGTGGGAGAATAAACCCATTAAACAAACTCGTTACCTCTTAGTTATAACATTTAGTTACATTTATTACTGATAGTTATAGTTCTGTGTTGTTGTTTTTTATATTTCAATTACCTTTCCACTTGTCACCACCATTCACTGTATGTGGTTGTTATGCCTTTATAATTACTGGTTGTTAAAAGTAATGTGAATGCACTAATCCTGACATGGAAATGATAAAATAGGAAAAGTAGCTGTGAGTTGAAATTATTCTATATGCTGTAAATTGATTGTTTATCATTACAGTTAAACCAGCTGTGAGTTATAAAACATGAGATATGCAGTTATCTGAATATAACATCAGAAAATGACAATGAAGTGAAAGCACATTTTCTATGTTGTTTTGAGTGCCTATCTGAAACTGAGCACCTCACAGGTACAGATGCCATTAAAGGTACTGACTACCTAAAAACTATTACACCCCAAACAGGTACAGAGTCACGAACAGGTACTGAGACCATAAACACTGTTGCTCCAAGCAGGTACAGACCTTCAAGCATGTATTGAGCCCCTAAAAACTGTTGCTCCTAACAGGTACAGAGCCCCTAACAGGTACTGAGACCCAGAAAACTGTTGCTCCTAACAGGTACATAGCCCCCAACAGGTACTGAGACCCTGAAAACCGTTGCTCCTAACAGGTACAGAGCCCCTAACAGCTACAGAGACCCTGAAACTGTTGCTCCTAACAGAAATAGAACTCCTAACAGGTACTGAGACCCTGAAACTGTTGCTCCTAAGAGGAACAGAGCCCCTAACAGAAACAGAGCCCTTACAGGTACAGAGCCCCTAACAGCTACAGAGACCCTGAAACTGTTGCTCCTAACAGAAATAGAACTCCTAACAGGTACTGAGACCTTGAAACTGTTGCTCCTAAGAGGAACAGAGCCCCTAACAGAAACAGAGCCCTTACAGGTACAGAGCTCCTAACAGGTACAGTGCCCCTAATACTGTTGCTCCTAACAGGTACAGTGCCCCTAATACTGTTGCTCCTAACAGGTACAGTGCCCCTAATACTGTTGCTCCTAACAGGTACAGTGCCCCTTATACTGTTGCTCCTATCAGGTACAGTGCCCCTAATACTGTTGCTCCTAACAGGTACAGTGCCCCTAATACTGTTGCTCCTAACAGGTACAGTGCCCCTTATACTGTTGCTCCTAACAGGTACAGTGCCCCTTATACTGTTGCTCCTATCAGGTACAGTGCCCCTAATACTGTTGCTCCTAACAGGTACAGTGCCCCTAATACTGTTGCTCCTAACAGGTACAGTGCCCCTAATACTGTTGCTCCTAACAGGTACAGTGCCCCTAATACTGTTGCTCCTAACAGGTACAGTGCCCCTAATACTGTTGCTCCTAACAGGTACAGTGCCCCTAATACTGTTGCTCCTAACAGGTACAGTGCCCCTAATACTGTTGCTCCTAACAGGTACAGAGACCCTGAAACTGTTGCTCCTAACAGGAATAGAACTCAGGTACTGAGACCTTGAAACTGTTGCTCATAAGAGGAACAGAGCCCTAACAGGAACAGAGCAATAACAGGTACAGAGCCCCTAAAAGCGATGTTGCCCTTAACACTTGCTGAGCTCCTAAAAACTGTTGCCCTAACAGACGCTGAGCCCTTTACTGGTAAACTATATACACTTTCAGGATATGCTGATCCTTATTAGCTTAGTTATCATCATTATCGTCATTGTCATCATTGCCAACATCATAATTTCCATCATCAACATCATCACCTCCATCATCATCATCGTAAACCTATGAAAACGATGGCACCCATGTTACTGATATAAACTTAAACTACATTCTACATAGAATATACCGGACCTGGTAGCGTAATTGGTAGAGTGTTGGCTCCAGGTACAGGGGGCACTGGGTTCGATCCCGGGCTGCGACATACCAGAGTCATTAACAATTAGTGGTTTAACTCCCTAGCTAACACTCAAGCAAATAAAAGGATAGTTCCACTATTGGTTGGCCTGGCGTAAGGATATTGTGACAGGGTTTGGTATCATGCCAGGTGTTCAAGGCATGCTATACACAGTGAAGGCAGCACTATATCTGCTTCAAGTGGACGATTAACAAATCTACGTAGAATATACTTCAGTACTATCTTACAATTACACAACTCCCTTGAAGCGACACTTGAGAATAACGTTGTTAGGTGCAATAGTACAGTTACAAGTTCTGATACTATAATAACACATTAAATAGACAAGTTATAGTAGTTTACCTATGAATTGCCAGACCGCAGTATTATATTTATATTACCAAGTACAACAGAACTATGATTATTTTAACTACCAATAACTAGAGTTAGTTTTGTATGGTGCAGAAATACCAGTAGGGTTGTGACTGTTAAACATCTAGGAAATGGTTATCAAAGCTTATCTAGTCTGCAAACTTCAGTATTGTGAAACCTAACCCTTTACTATACAAGTCTATTATTATCTTAAGCTGAAGAAAATTTAGAGTTGGGTGAGGGTGGGGGGTCTGGATGTACCTTATCTAAAATAGTTCCAAACATATGTGAAGAAAATTTATATATAATGTTATTTCAATTTTATAAACTTGTAGATAGTATCAAGTTTGGTTTTAACCTACAGGTCGAATGCATCTCAGACATTCGAAAAATCAGAATTTTTTATATATTAGGTGTTAAAACACATTCCTTAGGCACAAGTAACTTTTGCTAATAGGGACGGACGTCTGTGGCTTGTGGTAGAGTCGCCGACTTGTAACTCCTTGCTGCTTCGCCTCTCACCATCTGGGTTCAAGTCTTACTCTGGACAAAGAACTTAATGTGGGGTGGTTATCCAGCTGACCTGCAGTGTGCTGGTGGTTCTACCCAGACATTTGTTTTGGGTCTTCCTCCATCAATCTGATCATAATTGGTTAATGCAATGAATTTTAAGAACAAAAACATTTGCTAACAATCAAACCCAACTGTATGGTAAAGCCTGGATCTGCCCCTGACCTAGAGTACCTTCAGTACCTTATTAGTACAGTGTAACAGTGGTAAAGTAGCCAAGGTATGTGTTATTGTTCATGTAATGGCATAATAAAATACTCTTCACCTACATCAATAGATTTGTATTACATTAAGATTTATTATTAGTGTCTACAGTTATCAAGCATTTACCTACACTATAAATTGCAGCACTGCAGTATTTCATTACCAACTACAACTCTGTCACTATCATTACAGTTGAGTCTACCTTTGGTACCTTTTAACCAATGGCACAGTGCAGTAGTAGCCAGTAGAGTGAATAGATGCTGCAATGGGGGTTTAAAAGGATTGTTACTCTATTGGGCCAAAGCCAAGCAGAGTGGAGTGAAGTGATGTGTAGCACAGGGGAGAACGACTAGGCCCCCTCTATAATTTAACCATGCTATGATTTAGTCAGTATTGTCATTAACCTGAATTGGCTCACTAAAGGCAGAGGGGAGAGGAATTTTTTCAGGATTTGTGTTTGATTCAGTGTATTGTTTTCACAGTGAGGAAAATTTTTAACTTTGTTTTTGTTTCTCCTTGTGATGCATATGTGCATTTTTGGATGGAATGGAGGGAGGGGCTGGGATGAGTGATGAGAACAGGGGGTGTTTATTAATGTTGGAATTCATTCTGTGGTATTAATCGTGTTTGTTAAAGGTTTTTTCATTATTTGTGCGTGTGTGTGTCATTTGACTGTGTGCTGGATTTAAAAAAAAAATTGGTCTGATTTAGAGATGCTGGCTTGATTTAGTATTCATTTTTATGGAGTATTTGTTGGATCATCTTCAATGCTGTTATTGTTTTAAAGCAATTTCGGTAATGCGTGGATCTTGAAATTACTTTAGGGGGATGCAAGCGGTTTTATGGGAGAGTTGGTTAATGGTTATTTTAACCATGAAAGGTTAATGGTCACAAAATGAATGGAATTCTTTTTTGCTATAATTGATGTCTAAATTTTCAGTTAATGAATTTACGAGATGGTTTGTTGACTTGTGATATTTGAAGATTGTGTGTCATTAATTATTTGGCTATTGTTTTTGGAAAATGAGATTTGTATACTGATTGTTTATAGAAAAAATTGACATAATTATGAATTTAAACAAAATGTTTGTTTATGATTATTATCAGTTTTTGTATTTTGAACTATTGTACCTACATGTTTTTTTTTACAAATTTTCACAACTGTGCCATTAATTTGTAGGTCTTTTAAGAATGTAAGCATATTTTATATTTGTATACATGTATACGTTATATTTGTTTTTGTTGTTGTTTTTAATTTAACAATTCATTTTATTTTCTCTTTTCAGATGCTTCTAAATGACTATCAACACACTTAAAGGACGTTGAGTGTTTCTGTCTGCAAGTGAAACTGCCAAGAGTGGGGAAAGAAATATTTATTATTTTACATGGCCAATCTTACGCCATCGCACATCAAGGAATTACAAAATATAAAGGAATGTAAAACTGTGCTAGGATAATAGTGGTAACTGTGCCAAGAAATCAAGTTTATAATTGTGGCCTGGATTTATCGTATTTTTGCTGCACTTTGTGAAGTGACGTGAACTAAATTCCAACATGGATATACATCTGGATATCTTTTTAGGATATCTGTTTATCATCAGTTTATCAATTTTGAAAGGTAAGTCAAAGATATTGTTCATTTTTATTTATCAAATTATTTTGTTTTAGGGTTGATTTGAGGAATGACACTGATATATTTTAAACTGTTAAAATTCAGGGACTACTTACTGGTTTGGCATGGTAGGTTTCTAAATTATGTATGCTTTCTAAATTTTCATTATTGATACTGAAAATTGGCTTTTTATATAATTATAAGCAACCTAACCTTATTTTGGAAACCTTGTATACCATGGCAGTATGACAATTTCTACTGTAGCAATTATTGTTAGAGAAATACAGTACATACATTCATATTCTGAGAGGACATCCCAGGTTGAAATCAAATTACAAGATATGGGCCGGTATTCACCAACCCTTCTTAAGTCTAATTCATGACTTAAGCCCAGGTCACAATTTTCATACCCACAAAACTAAGCTTATTAATGAAGTTTCAATGTGGTTTTAAGTTCAAAGTAGCAAAGTTCAAGTTAAAATACAGAAAATGAATACATGATGTAGATAATGTGGATTGAAATCCATGACTGAGCAATTCTTACTTAAGAATAATTGGTGAATACTGGCCATGATTCAATGTTTCATTTTTATCAACTACTTAAGTATCAGAAAAGTTGGACTTTAGTTCAATGATAAACACCTGTACATAGCACCAAGATCTCCCACAATACATTACTACATAATTGTTACATATTTCTCTACCACCCGTGGAACAATTAATTAGAGGTTGCTTGAGCAGCGATTAAGCTTTGATATTGTGGCAGACACCTGTTCCCATTACAAAAGGGATGAGCCCCCAAAATTATTACACTAATTTTATCCAATAACTTTCTTATGCCTGCAGCTCACCAGCTGTGCAGCTGTGCTGTGTCGTTACAACTTCCTGTAGTATTGAATTGAAGCTAACAAGATTACAGCACCTTTATGACATCATCCATTGCCATCCTTTTTATCAGTTAGTCTACGGACCAGTGGGTTTACTTTATGTCCTGCGGGGCTAGGATGTTCCTAACCCAAGTCTTAACCCCCTCTGCCACCCACCAGCACTTGTAGGGGTACTTTCTATTATTAAGTGTTGATAATCCTGTTACAGTGACGAAGTGTCAACGCCAACTGTTCCACCCTTTTGGCAGTTTTATTATTTATATTTATAAAAAAAAAGATATATATTTGTTCTGTTCCTACAGTTTGTTACCCTTAAAATACAGATAAGTGTAAATTGTTTTGAATGCTTATTTTTCACCCAAATGCTTTACATGTTGCCACTTCATTTTTTAGTGATTTTTTTTTATTTTTTAATTAATCTTTGATTAAGAATTATGGAATATAATATTAGATATAAACCTTTATTAATTAATTTGTACTTCTTTTCTATCTTAACATAATTATATGAAAGATGGGTATAGTCTACTAATTTGTCTTCCATACTTAGATAATGTGAAACTTAATTTTAACAGCTATTGAGCATCACCATCCATGGCTTATTTTTCACTACCAGGGAAATGGGCCTGTGCCCAATAATTTTGGAGAAAATAGCATGATTTCTTTCTTAAAGAGGAATGACAAAAACTAATGTAAATTACTTTTTGGAGAAAACTGCATGATTTTAAAAAAATTTCGAGGGGAAGGCACCTGTTATCGGCTCCTACTATAGAAAGTAAAAAAGCCCTGCCATCGAGTCAGTCCATCTTTAATTAAGTTCCCTACTTTGTTGCCTACAGTCACCATCACCACAATCAGACCATCCCAACCACCTCAAAACCACACCAAAAGGTACCAGCCACCTTTGTTAAGGTTGTTTTCATCTTTATTACTACATCCACATTTAAAAATACATCAAAATGCCCCAGCCATCCACAGTTGTACCATTCTCTATTCTGCCTCCAACCATGGTCACACCCCATGCCCATCCACCCTTCCAAACACTTGACACCGGGTCAAGATAACTCCCAAAGTTTTCACCTAACAATCGTTATTAATTGGTAAATGCTGCTGCCAATAGCACCTGTCCATCCTGACAAATACATTCGTCCCTCAGTCACAGCGCCCTGTCAACAAGTGGGTGTCACTGGGTAACAATAGGTGGAGCCACAGGTCTTTACGCCTCTATAGGCTCCCCTACTAGGGTTTTATCAAAACCAGACCTAACTAAGGGAAGTAAATCTAATTTGCTGAACCAAATTAATGAATATATCCCATAATTCTTAATCAGACACTATGAACCTGGTACTCATTAAAATCATCAGAATATGACCTTTTTAATGAGTACAAGGTTTATAGGGTTTTTGGGAGGAATCAATAATTTAGCTTGAAATATTTCCCTTTAATTTGGAATAATCCCAATTCCTAAAACTGGGCCTGCATAACAAAACAGATTGGGCTCACGCCTTCATTGTTGTTTCATTGTACTTCTGCACTATGAATCTGTCTAAGGGGGTTGTCATAATTTTCACTGAAGCAGTGAGGGTAAATAAAATCAAATTTGGTAGGATGGTTTGAGTCTTCAATTAGGGTCCCTCACCCTGTTATTCTCATGTTGACTTATTTGATTAGTAGTTACATGACAATTTCTCTGTTCAAAGACATGATAATTATTTTTTAAGGATTTTCTCCCCCAAAATAAATAGATTTTGTGGTGAAGAAAGTACTGATGAGTTTTGTATATATGATTGTATGATTGACACAAAAATAAAACATTGTAGATAGTGTAGAAAACTAAAATGGAACTTAATGTGGGATCATTTTTTTTTTTTTTTTTTTCCCTTTCAAAGTCAACATCATAGTCTTTTTTTTTTTAAACAAATTTGAATGATGAGCATGCCCAATGGGGGTACCAGACCTGTAGTGTCATTGGTAGAGCATCGACTCCAGGTATGGGAGGCTTCGGGTTTGATCCCGGAGGCGACACACCAAAGTCCTTAAAAATGGTAGTGATATAGCTCACTACAGGTCTGGTGCCCCCATGGGCATGCTCATCATTCCAGTTTGTTATAAAAAAAAAAAGACTGTGATGTTGACATCATTCTTTACTCCATGTATATCTGTTAGAGTAACCTTCCTCATCTCCATTTAACATCATTGGAACCAAACTTTCTACTACCTGCATCACACAGGTATGCAGTGCTACTAAAATGTGTATATTAAATCTTAGATTGGGCGTTAAGACAACAGATATGTATCTCCCTCTGTTGAAGAAAACCATGAAACAGTAACTAATTACTGAGCTATGATTATAAATGAACAATATTGCAGCCCACTTACAAGTTGGCTAACATCCATAATTCTGGAAATATTTGCAACGATTATGGCACCTCTGCTCGTTTTAACTCTCTGAGCAGCCGACATTGATCTTGCCTGGGTGTTCTTACTCCCAAGAAAACCATAAAACTTTGATATTGAAAGAGTGAAAGAACAAAATTGTTTGCGGAAATGAAGAGGAGAAATAAGAACATTCATGATCATAGAATGTAATTAGCCCCTTGTAGTATGATGAAGCAATGTGAGTGTTTTAACAAAGGTAGAACTCTTTTTAAAGAGTAACTGGAATAGAGATTTTTTTAGTTATGTCTTGTTTATGTCTTCTTTTTTTAAAAATGTTTATGGCACATTGAGCTGATTATTCAAGGTTGCCTTTTATTTATTGGTGGACCTACATTTGCAAGATTTGTGGGGTGGCAGAGCAGCCGTTGACGAGTGGTTAGTGTCACTGATTTGTAACTCCTCAGCCCCTAAACCTATGGGTTAAAGTCTCGGCCCCTCTTGCAAAATCCGTTCTCATTTGAAAATTTTCTCAAGCTTAAAATTTAATTTCCCAGTATTTACTCTTATAATATGTTTAATACAGGTACATCACTGTAATGTAGCAATATTTTAACCTTGCAAAGTTCATGATGTATAACGAATTGGAAGTGAAGAATTATAACCCAGTAAGAGGTATTCATGGTGTCAAAATTTGACCTTGAGCAAATTCAAAACTGAGAAATGTTTCTGCAAGTGAGGCCTGGTCGGGGCTTGAACTTTCATGTGGGGAGGTTTTACCACTGGATCACATATATCGCACTACTTTTTGGAGTTTGAGATCTTATACCAAACTAAGAGAGTATATGCTGTGGAGCTGTTTGCTATAACTGATCTACCAAGCAGCTTCAAATATGTTAATGATCTTACTTCTAGTATCATCTGTTATTGCTCGATCTTCACTTATTTTGCACCAATGTTCCTACCAGGTCTATGGTGGTAGTTATTGATAGGGAATTATGATTAAGAGATGGTTGCTATAATGTCAACATTTGAGGAAAGGTGTGAAGCATCAACATTCACAACAGGTCATATCCACTGCAGATCATTTATTATTAATAATCTTCTCATTAATCAGTAATAAATCACTGCATCATGGAGAGATATGTGTATGAAATGAATAGCTGAAGTTTCAATGAAGTGAAAGTAATTAGACTTAATAAGAAACTTTCAACGTTGATGCAGCTCATTGGACTTGTATGGCCATAGAGAAATTATTTGTTTGCTCAATTCATTTAATTTGAAATGTATTATTCAAGGCTGCCAACTGCACAGAGGCTGTCTCTGAGCACGTCCGATGAGCGCAGGCCAACCTTTACTTTCTGCTGCCCGCAGGGGTGGTTCCAGAAAATTGGGGGGTGGGGGTGTAGAATCAAGATTCATTCAGCTTCATCGCAGTAAATACTAGATATATATATACAGTTAGGGACCCTAACCAAATGCAGTCAACTGACAAAAGCTTAGTATTTTTTAAGCTTACATGTATGTTTTCACAACTCTACCCTTTTACCTGCTAGGTGGGGGGAAGTTAGTGTTGTGACCCTATAACGGAGGCCGCAGGGTTTAAACCAAGGCAGCAACAATTCAAAAGTGCTAAAAATGGTAGTCATATTGCTCCCTTGCCAAGACTTAAGCCAGTACATGTATAATGGATGTTTCATGACTAGTTGATCCGGTGTCAGGATAATGTGATTGGGTGTGGTAACATGTCAGGTGTTCAGGGCATGCTATATACAGTGAAGGCACCACTATATCATATCTTCTTCAGGTGGACACAGTTTCCAGATTAACCCAACCAAACTACAGTGTGTTGCTTGAAATAGATCAAACAGAGATTGTCACAAGCTTTAACTGTGGTCACATTAATCTCAATTGCTCATTTGAGATCAAAAACCATGTTGCTATTTAAGTTATTCTTTTAAGCATAATTAACTATTTTTCTATAATCTTAATGCTTTTTGCTGTAATATGTGGCAATACATGACAAAATTGACTGCACTAAGTTCACACAAATACATAATAATTCAAATTTTAATGAAAGTCTTTAAGTAGGTAGGGTTAGAAAAAACTTCAAAGGGTTTCAATTATATAATGACCTTAAAAGACTTATATATAGTTCCTGATAACAATAAAATCTCACCATTACTTACAAGCGG
Source organism: Sinonovacula constricta (assembly GCA_007844125.1). NCBI lineage: Eukaryota > Metazoa > Mollusca > Bivalvia > Cardiida > Solecurtidae > Sinonovacula > Sinonovacula constricta. Next base: position 34,475,756 of record CM017560.1, on the reverse strand, counting down.
GTATAATTATTATTATTATTATTGTTTGTTTATTTATTTATTTATTTTATTTTATTTTTTTATTTATTTGTTAAATCTTTAGATTTACTAGTTGTCATAGCAATGCTAAGCTAGTTCTCAGTGTAATTTAAGTGCTTTAAAGCTCATCTAATCTTCAAGTATAATTCAATTAGTTTACACCTTTCAGTAAACTAGATGTTAAAGATAGTCAGCTGTTGGTTATAGTTCATTTTTAGCATACACTCATTTGCATTTTGAATATCCCAGGGATTATAGATGTATTGAAATATCAAACCAACACAATGAGAAAGGTGTAATGTCATCTACCTTTACAAGATTTCTTAAAGGGCGGTCTTAACACAGGTGGCAGAGTTGAGAAAAAGTTGTTTCTTTGTCTCGTTATGTTGTTGTTTTTGTTGCACCACACTGGCACAATTATGGTCATATTGGTGACATTCAGCTAATTAATTGTGGAGAAAGATCCCAGGGTAGGATTTAAACGCATTTATAGTCGAGTGGGAAATAAGATTTTTCAATTTATATTAATGCCGCTTGATTGCCCACATCCTGGGTAGAACCATTACCCAGGTACTGAGTACCTGGAGCAATGTGCAGTAAATAGTCTTGCTTAAGGACTAACATCCCATGGTCAGTTTCAGGGTTTGAACCTGGGACATTCTGATCCCGAGTCCACCGTCTTGGTAAAGTTGTTAATGCTTGGACCAAAAAAAAATGAAACATTAAAAAAGTCACTGACTTGTCCAAGTATCTGGAGACTGTTTACTTGAAGAAGATATCAGAAAGGAAACTGCCTTCACTGTACGATTCTTTCTAGAGCACCTGCCATTATAACACACCAAGTCACATTATCCTGACACTTGGTTGATCATGTGGGTCAGATGTCAGGATTATAAAAATGTGACTTGATGTAGTATGATGCCAATTGTACACAATATGCTATCCTATTGTAAGCAGCACTAAATCTGCTTCAGGTTAAAAGCATCCCCTAATACTTGTAATATTGTAGCTTATATAAAAACCAGACCCTTAAGAATTATGATCATGTTTTAAAATACAAGCTAACACTTTTTAAAAAAAAGTTTTGGGAAACGAACATATGATAAGGATGTTTTCTTTTTTCTGATTCCTTTTGACCTTGTATACATTGCTTATGATTATATGATTATTCTTTTCTTGAATAAATATGTTTATACTAAAACAGTAAGTAACAGTATTTTTAGTATTTTTTTTTTGTTCGTCAATTGAATATTCATTTTTTAAAACCTGATCTCCCTTCAATGTTGATGGAGGATTTAAACTGACAGTATGTCACATAACTTGTTAATTTTGTTACTTTTGTCATCTTTGTGGAAATTGTTTAATTATGAATGTTTTGCATATTTTAAGATTTTCATAAAGATTGCCAGTGTAATCTTTCATAAGCACCCACCTAGAGCTTGGTGTTGAAATTCATTATGCCTATCACAATTTTCATCATTTATTTACCTATGCATCAGTGGTTGTCGGATATTCATCTGTCATGTCTAACTTATTGTACTAATCATTTCTGAGTTAGGCGTTTCCATGCTTATTAATTTTTTCAGCTTATATGTAGCATTCTTCAACCCTTTTGGTCATTCATATGCCATTTTATGCCTTACTCAAAGCATGCACAATTATCACTTATTTTCAGTAGAATCTGCACAACGAAGGGTTTATTTGTAAACTGATTTAGCCTAGCATCTATATAACTAAATGAATAATTTAAACTCAACAAAAGTAAGAATTTTCAAAATAGATTAAGATGTCAATTTTTTTGTAGTTTTAACACGTCATTGAAATATTTTGTAGCCTAAAAGTGAAGTTTGATAGTGTACATATATATCAATTTGTTTATTTATTAGGTTTGTCGCCCCACCAACCGTTTTTCAGTTATCTGGAGATGGTGTCCGCTTAAATGAGATATAGTGCTGCCTTCACAGTGTAAAGCATGCCTTGAACACCTGGCATGATACCACACCCAGTCACATTATCCCTGACACCGGGCCATCCAGTCGTGGAACTACCCTTATATTTGCTTGAGCGTTAGCAAGGAAGCTATATAAACTACTACCATTTTAAACGACTTTGGTATGTCGCTGCCCAGGATCAAACCCTGGGCCTCCCTTTATATCTTATTAGTGTTTTGTTTGGTTGTCTTTAACAGTATTAAAATAACTTTTTAGATCACATCATAGTTTTCAATTTAAGTCATAACTCAGATCGTACTTATAATCCTTAAATTGTTACTTAGACTAAGGTTTAAATTTGTTTTATGTGAAAAGGTAGGTTTGAAGGCTTTATGGTCCTCGTTGATCATTCGTAGTATTTATACTTCATTTTGGTTCAGATAACATCTGACCTCTTAAAATGTAGCTTTGATGAGGTAATGACAAAATCAAGAAAACAGACATTAAATAACCTGTGACAAGTACAAAAAATACTACAACAGGTTTTAATGTGGTTTTCTTGGGAGTCATTGGGTGCAGTAAAAAAAAAATCATTTAGTGATTTTGAAATGTTTTTAATTGATTCAGAGCAAGTTCTAGGTAGGGAACTAATTTTAAATTAGTGTTTATGCTTTTTAAAATTATTTTTTTATATTTTTTTTATTATAAAATTAACTCTTAGTTAGTCTTTACTAAGATTTTATGAATTGTAAGTGTATGGCTGCAAAGAAAGGGAATGCAGCCTTAGAGAATGGTATAATCTTATACTGGAATAATTAAGGACGTTAAACGACAGATGATTTGAAAAAAAGTAAAAATTTGTAGGTAAATGGATATTTTTGGTCTTAACTGAACTACTTTTATGCAAGAATGTATAATGAAATAGGAACTTTACAGTAAATAGGTGAGTTTGTGTACCTAATAAGGAAAAATGGGATAATAGTAAACAAACAATAGTAAGAAAACTTACTGTTAAAAATGGTATCTGACAGTTTGTCCGTATGTCTAATACATGTAACAATAATTACCCCTGTTTTGGGAGAGCATATCACTAGACATTTAACTAATAGAAAATACTGAAGAATTCAAAGTAGGCTATTGACAATTATTGTAGCATGATAAGAATGAACACTTGGCCCGCTTGTTTGTTAATATCTCATTCTTAATTCCTAATTGTTAGCAAAAGACTTATCAGCAGGATGAAATGCCTTATAACAGGAGACTCAGAAGCCTAAGTGCAGATCCTTATCAGACAGCTCCCAATGTTATATCTGCACTCTTTGCCTAAGAAGTATAAATAGGTAAATAGGTGTTAGATCTACACTCTTTGCCTAAGAAGTATAAATAGGTGTTAGATCTACACTCTTCGCCTTAGAAGTATAAAAAGGTGTTAGATCAACACTCTTTGTCTAAGAAGTATAAATAGGTGTTAGAAAAGGTGTTAGATCTACACTCTTTGCCTAAGAAGTATAAATAGGTGTAAGATCTACACTCTTTGCCTAAGAAGTATAAATAGATATTAGATTTACGCTCTTTGCCTAAAAAGTATAAATAGATGTTAGATCCACACTCTTTGCCTAAGCAGTATAAATAGGTGTAAGATCTACACTCTTTGCCTAAGAAGTATAAATAGGTGTTAGATCTACACTCTTTGCCTAAGCTGTATAAATAGGTGTAAGATCTATACTCTTTGCCTAAGAAGTATAAATAGGTGTAAGATCTACACTCTTTGCCTAAGAAGTATAAATAGATATTAGATTTATGCTCTTTGCCTAAGAAGTATAAATAGGTGTAAGATCTACACTCTTTGCCTAAGAAGTATAAATAGATATTAGATTTACGCTCTTTGCCTAAAAAGTATAAATAGATATTAGATGTACACTCTTTGCCTATGCAGAATAAATAGATGTAAGAACTACACTTTTTTGCCCAAGCAGTATAAATAGATGCTAGATCTACACTCTTTGCTGAAGCAGTTTAAATAGAAGACAGATCTACATGTTTTGCCTGAGCAGTATAAATAGATGTTAGATCTACACTCTTTGCTGAAGCAGTTTAAATAGAAGACAGATCTACATGTTTTGCCTGAGCAGTATAAATAGATGTTAGATTGCTAAGGAAAAAAAGCATACATCTTCAGCCACTGTTGGATAATATTGCTATCCAGATAATCGACGGCATCTGACATTTTTGGGTTCAAAACAATTAACTTGGGAGGTAACCTTCCATTAGTAACTGATGGGTGAAGTGGTTACATTATGGTAAATTCCGGGCAAGCCTGTTGATGTCAGACTGCCTAGGACCAAAAACTCGCCTATATAGTTGGTTTCACTGACATTCTTACCATCTTCACCTATCATAAGCATATAACTGTGTCCTTAATAATGATCTTTTTTCCCATTATCATCAGCAGCATTATCATAATTGTCACAATAATCATCAGCATTATCAGCACATTCTATCGCATCATCTGTTTTCATCAAGATAATCATTGTTTTCATCATTATCAGAGTTTAAAATCAATTTGTTGTCTTCAATTAATGATGAAACCTAGCTTCATTTATTCCTTCCATAATTAGAACTAAAATAATGTAAATACTTGTAGCACAACTTTACATTGTTACGACGTCTTCGGTACTTCAATCACTGCCACTGTTCATTGTCATCATCGTCATCATCGTCATCATCATCCATTATTAATAACCAAATCAATCATAATGTTAATACTGTAAAAATGATGCTCAGATATGTTTTAATTGCACTAAATTAAAGTTGTCAACTTTACTAATTGAATATTTTATGCTCTCATTAAGAACAAATGAGAAGATGGTCATTAGCAACTTTCCTTTTAATGATTCTTGTAGAATCCCAACGTTTTCATTAGAAAGCTCTACGTTGCCAAATTAGCCATTGAATCAAACACCGACATTAGTAAAGTCACAAGTTTACAAGGTTTCTGCAGGTTTTTGTTTGCAACAGCGTTAATAGGAAAGAAAAACTGAGAGAAAATTAAATGAAATCACCTCAGAAACACATTTCGACAAGCACTTTCTACCTGCTTCTGCAATAATATTTGAAAAATGAGGGGAATTAAGGTGGTTAGCGCCATTTGCCAAAACAAACTCTGGTGCTGCCACCTTAAATAGATCCATCATTAATATCAACCATTTATTATTGCCATGATGAGAATCTAGCCAAGAAAGTGACAATTAAACTCACAGATGGTTGTCGTCATCCAGCCAGCCAAGTTCAAGATGATGTTTAAACGGGATGAGTGTTAAATATTTTTGGGGGCATTTCAGTTTCAATTTATTTTTGTGAGGTAGATGCCTCATTTGTATTCAAAAATATATATTTAATGCCTTATTTTTTTAATTTCTAGGTTGCAAAAAAGTAATTGAGCACTTGGTAAAATATTGCTAGGGATAAACATCTGTTGACAAATATTCTTGGGTTTCACAATTTTCTGGAATACCAAAAATGTAGTTGAACAGCTGGTAAAAGATTGCTGTAGAAGAACTTAAATTTGAAAATATTATTTTAATTCACATTTGCCGGGGCATGGCCGCCTGTCAACTGGATGTAGCAAATATTGTCATCTTCCAAAATCAGATCTTCAGCCAGCTTAAAGATTTCATGTTTTACATTTTGATACCAAATTTGATACCAAAGCTAAGGATAATTAATTTGCAAGAATCTGATTGTTTCAATTTCAAGTTTTTTTTATAATCTAACCAATAATAGTTGAGCAATTTAAAAAAAGAAGTTTGAGAACAATTTGTAAGACTAAATTATTTTTAAAAAATTGTCTTAAACATTTGCCCCCAAATAAAGTTAAACGATATGAGTTTAGAGCCAATTCTAGTGTTGATATCACTTTCATGTCAAGATGAAGAAAAAATATATTGCAGAGTATTAAAGTATATATTAGTTGTATAATATTGTCAGTCTTAAAGTATTTTAGGTATACACATGTAATTAAATGACAGCTGTGTATTAAAGAAAATAAATAAAAACAATTTCTGTATAATTACCAAATAGATGAATCTGGCTTTCTTTATTGACCATGTTGTGACCATATATCATTCCAGTACCAACTTTGCAAAGAGATGCCAAACTTAGTATATTTTTAACCTAATTGAATTGACATGTACGAAGATTGCCTAATTAAGGGAAGTGTAATTGGCCATATTGGCAGGGCTATTATGGGTAGATAGCTGGAGGTTTCTTGTCTAATCGGTGGGAACTATTTTGATATATTCTTAATATGTGTAAGGGTGAGTTAATAGGCCTATTAGAGGGCTGGACCCTTAGGTGAGTGTGATAGTGGATTGATGTATAGGGTTGATATAGACTGTCAGAGTTCCAATGTTAACGGAGTATATTTTTCATGCTGACTCAATTTGTTCTCACCAAAACCCTACAAACCAGACAATCAATAGAATCGTATTGAGACAATTTGAATGAGTACTTGGTTCATAGAGTGTGGTTAAGAATTATTGAATATAAATGCTACAAAACAATATAATCCTATTTATCATTTACTGTTTTTAATCAAGATTTAAACCTGTTCTGCAGTAATGATTAGAGACAAAAAAGAAAATATACAGACTTGTAACATCTTGTTCTTATTATATTTAATCACTCTTTTTTCCCAACTCTCCTTAAAACTTTTATTAAAGCTATTGAGCTTTTCGGTCGAGATTTGCACTGTATCTCGCTGAGTCTATCGGTGTGTATTGCTACGTTTGTATAACTGTATTTAGCAAACAATTTATATTGTCTTGCTTTGAAAAAAATCTGCAAAAAGTAAAAAAGCTTTTAAAGGTGGTATCCTACAGTTTGCTGCATCTTGTATATGTAACAATATCTGTAAATAAGAACGATTGGGATTCCTACAGGTGTAGGACATCAATAAACAGCATTTTGCAAGATCTGTTCATGTAACAATGGTTAACTATGATGTTTAATGAAAATATTTTTCAGCCAAACTGTCGGATACCACTTTTAAGCCAATTAATAAAGGTACACTCAGCAAAGAGGAACTGAACTTTTTGTGACTAATCACTTTGCCACAAACACCCATTCTACTGGAAAAAAGCTCAAGTATCATTAACATAACTTCAACAAGCTTCCCGTTAAAAATGGCCATTATATGAAGATTTCACTTCCATTAATCCTTATAAAGACGTGTCTCTGGTGATAACCTTCTTTGCTCAGTATGATTACCCCAGCATGGAGGAATTATTTATACATTAGTACGATATTATTTTCATACGATGGAATAACTCGTAAGAAGAGTAAGATATCACTATACTCTTAAAAGCAGCTTGGGGAAGCCATGATATATATTGGCTACTCCCAATATATAATTATCAAAGAAAAGAATCTTCACAAGTCATACTTAACAGTATGTGAATAATCATTATTATCCATTTTAATATATCATTAAGTTTTATGTATACCTTACTAAGGCACTTTTAACAAGTGCTGCAGCATGGTTTTATGTTGGCTATTATGAAGTTAACTTTTTGGTAGCATAACATAGCATAAATTAATCAGACTTAAGCATTGCAGATCCAGACTAGCCAAGCCATCTTCCGCAATATTCCTTGTTACCTTTGCATGCAATAAATGTAAGTAAATAACTAACGATCTGTAGTGCTTCTTAATAAATACAGGGGCTAAAGGCTGATGAGTAGAAAATCAAAGAGCTGCATGCACTGTGGTATTCACTGCTTTGGAAAAGTATATTTTGAGACAATTACCATTGTTGTAGATAAATTGCCATAGGTTATATAATGTATGTAATTTAACTGTCTCTTCTCAAAATACACAATTATCGACTCTTAAAATGTTTGGACTTTAACAGAAGGTTAAGGGTCAGATCGGATCACAGTAGCACAGAAAAATGTACCTTGTGTGAGGAGTGTGGCAAGAGAGGTTTTGGTTTGTTTATTGGGTTTATCGTCCCACCAACAGTATTTCAGTTATATGAAGACTGTCCACTTGAAGCAGATATAGTGCTGCCTTCACTGTGTATAGCATGCAGTGAACACCTGGCATGATACCACACCCAGTCAAATTATCCTGACACCAGGCCAACCAGTCGTGGAAGTACCCTCATATTTGCTTGAGCGTTAGCAAGGAGCTTTACCACTACCATTTTTATTGACTTTGGTATGTCGCTGCCCCGGATCAAAACCGGGCCTCCCATACCTGAAGCCGACGCTCTACTGATTGTGCTACCAGGTCCGGTCTAGGCAAGAGGGGCGATCATTTAAACATTTTAAACAGGCTGGGCGTACTAATATCAACATTTAAGGATTCAGCTACAAGAGTTAAACTGTATGACTTAGCTTTTCATTACACATGGAATACATAGAGCTACTTTTTGTGGAGCTAGGAATAGTTGAACTTTGTTTGGTTGGCTGCATAAGCATTAAGCCGTAGCACTGTACATAATCACTGCTAATGCAGTATATACAGAATAAAAAAAAATCTGTGGGTTGGAATTTGTTTTATATTTCTTGGAGCTTCAGAGACACAAGTGGATGCTTCAAACACTAAGCACTGAAGACAAACTCATGGATGAAGAATTAATGACTGCATAGTCATTGTAATAAATATTGTAATAAAGAATTCACTTACTTTTTTTGTGTACTTTGATATTCTCGGTTTGTTTTGATTTGAAGGAGCGAAAGAGGCTACATGTTTGTTTTGGGGTTTTTTTTGCATCACACCGACACAATTATGGTCATATTGGCGACATCCAACTAATTATTGGTGGAGGAACAGCCTAGACTAATATCTGGGTAGAACCACTGGCACACTGAATGTTAGCTGGAAGTCCTCCCCACATGAAAGTTCTCACCTCTGACCGGGACTCAAACCCACAAGCTGAGGAGTTTTAAGTCAGCAACAAGGCTACGTGTAAATTAAACCTGATGCTAAAATGTTTTAAAATAAATACAAAACAAAAACGCTGTGCTATAAATAGACATAGGTACAAACAGAATCATTTGATAATAGCTAGATCAGATTATGGTCAAGCGATACAAACACTTTCAATTAAAATAATACATGCACTCCCCTTAGAATTAATCTGCGAAGAATATACTTGATGCCTGCAATCATTAAAAGCATGTTGATGATCATTTTTTTTTTTTTTTTTTTTTTTTATTTTATTTGCTTAAGAATTTCTTGGAAGGAGAACATAAGTTAGGACCTCGATACAAGAGTCTTGACAGAAAACCAGATAGCTTGTCCTCGGGGTACATCTACAAATTGAAGCATTGCTAGGTCAACCCATGCTCAAAGCAGCACGAATCTTACATCACTGAACTAAAGTTGGGTTCATGAAGTTGAACAATATTTTGTGGAATTTATTCAGGATTCCTGCACCCTTATCATGCTGCATTTTGTTAATTACCTCAATTAAATTTTAGCCATCTTCTTATATATATCATATATTTTTAGTCGTCTTTAAAAGGGTCTGGAGATGTTGCAAGAAAACTGGATGCAAAAGTGTAGGTCCAGCTGGGGTTCCTGAATCTACACTGTTTATATTTATACAAATATAGCAGCTTTGATACAGTTTTTGTAGATCCACCTTTTTATAATATGTTATGAATAATTTCTAGAGAGCGATTATTTTCCTTCTTCATTTTGCTCTACAGTGGAGAGTTTTCCACTTAAAATAAATACTACTAATGATAATAGCCAAAAGGAGATGGGGGAGCTTATGGCATAGTGGTAGAGTTGCCGATTTGTAACTCCTCTGACTGCTAAGCCTCGCATCACGTGGGTTCGAGTCCCGTTTGGGTAGAAGGACTTTATGTGGGAAGGTCTTCCAACTGACTTGCGGTGTGCCAGTGGTTCTACCTGGACATGTGTCTGGGGTCTTTCTCCACCAAAAAGCTGGACGTTGCTATAATGATCATAATTGGTCGCTGCAATGTATTTCAAAAACACTATTTGCTGAAGTCTTTTCAGTATGTGTATAGTAGGTTAAGAATTAACATTGGTTTGACATTTTAATAGTTGATAGCCACTTCCAAACATTTCTGGGGGGAAAAAAAAAAGACAATTTTTCCAATCATTTTCAGGTCATTAATAATATGATGCCTCAGACTACCGGTGGGTGGTGGTGGGGGAAGGTTGAAGAAGTCAGTGTCTGGGAAAGATTAGCAGCTCAAGACCTCTGCATGGCCACTATATCTCCCTTTATATCTCTGAACTGCATCAAAATCATTCCCTTTCACTTCTAACTACCCCCATTCATCATTACCATCAGTATCAACAACAGCAGCATTGTTATCACCAGCTGTAGGCTGCAGACTCTTCATTTCGCAACCCTTTCAAGCTCTAAGAATTCTTTAGGAATGGAGGATTTTTTTTAAATGGACAGAGTTTCATGATATGTATGCTACATTGAAACATCTTTGAGTCTAAAAGCTAGCAAAAAAAGACAACCTTTAAGAGCAGAAAAAAGGTTTCAGAATGAAAAATATAAATAAATTGGCATGAGAAATAATTAAAACATTTAGATTAGGGGTGGGGGAAAGAATTAACAATGATATGTTTTGGATTCTCATGAGAAATAAAGCACTCGGCATGAGAAATAATGGTTTTCTCTAAGAGAAGTAAAGGATTCAGCATTGGAATTTGGCATGAGCATTCAAGGATTTCAAATGAGAGAAACAGCATTTAGAATAAGGAATAAAGGATTCTATGTGAGAAATAAAGGATACCTATTGCTAAATAAAGAATTTAAAATGGAAAACTGAAGAATTTCACTTGAGAAATAAAGAATTGAGAGCCAAAAAACTATTTTGCATGAGAAATAATGATCTGGCTTTTGAAAACACATCTTAATCTGCACCTTTGCACTGTGGAATCTTCTTGTCTGTGAATCTGCTTGCCTAATGTTCTTGCTGCCTGTTGTCTGGTCCACTGATGCAATGGAATGCTAATCAAGTGATTAGCTCTTTGATGCAACAGAGCTGTTATACAAGAAATTATTGTCTGACCACCACTGGTTGTGATTACCAGAATTTGTAATCAATATTTAGACATTTTTTCCAGTAATGTGGGAAAAACATGACAACATTTGTGATTCAGCCTAGCAATATGCTGTCTGAGGTAAAATGTTAAAGTACAACTTGCAAACAACTTATGAAGGTATTCAAGGTATGCATTTAAGCTTCACTTAGAAGTTGCTCATAAATCGTTATGATATTAAAAGTATTTTCAGGTAATTATAAGTTATGGTATGGTAGTAAATAAATCACTTCTCCTTTTTTTTCCTTTTCCTCTTCTGTTTGTTCTTGAAATACTGTATAAAGATGATATTTATTATAACAAATAACAAGATGATAAATACTGTATTATTATGCCAGTGCGCTGTTGTAATAGGGGAACATCAGTGTACTATGCTGATCAGGGATTTTATTGTGGGGCACCCATGCCTAAGCTGTTAGAATCGGTTACATGGGTTGGGGCGAGAACTTTCATTTTCGGGAGGTTTTCCAGCTTATACTTGCAGTGTACCAATGGTTCTATGCAGACGTAAGTCCGTATGGGGTCTTCCTACACCAATATTGACTTGGACATCGCAGATATGACAGTTTTTGTCAGTGTGATGTAACAAAAAAAAAATGCATTGTATGAGCTGATAAGTCTAACAGTGGACAAAGTTTTGTTCTAAAGAGGCAGATTTTTAGTTTTAGGGCAGTATTTGTAATTTTAATAAACATTGTATATTTGTAATACAAAACCATTAATACATCTACCAAACCCCATTATCTTACCTGTTCAGGAGTCCTGGTGTGGGGTGGGAGGTACTCTAGAAGATTTAGATCTTACTGGTATCTCACATATAGATAATTGCACACACTCTCCAACAGGTGATTAGTTAATTGAATAGCCAGTACACCTGTCCATTCCCATCAGTTCAGCTAGACAAGCTTTGTTATAGTGTCACATTCTCTTACCCTTCATTTTTTGTTTCTTGAACATCATAGCCGGCTTTTGTTTGTGAATGGTATTATTTTCTCTGTAGATTTAGATGGCCTTGCCCCGAAAATTTAGCCAGCTTCAGTGATTAAAAAGTATTTGTTGTGTATCTTGTGGTTGTTGTCAGAAATTCTTCTTTTTTTAAAAAAAAAAAAAAAATATTTATTAGATAGTATCACAAGAAAAGTATTAATGCAAAGCATCAAATGGCGTCCAATTTATGTTTTAAACAATAATACGTTTCCTGATGCATGAAAAATAATTTATCTGAAAAAATATGTCTGGGCCATTGACCTTGATGTGTGACATGCTGTGCCATTTGTAATGTACAGTCAAAATGTCTTAACTATTTCATTTAATACTGTTACAACACTTGTATGGAATCCATTTTATGGAATAGTGAAGCAACAACAATCTAAAAACGTTTATACAGCACAACTAACAGGTAAGTATAAAACCTGCTTAACCAATAAGGTTCGAAGTTGTCAAAAACAATACCTTGTATACGTGGTATGAAGTTGAACTGGTACAAAGTCTGTTACACCAAATAACCATGCGGAACACTTTAGTTATTTCTTCTGTTTTGACTCATCGGGATACTGCCGAGAAGTTGCACATGATCTAATAACTACGAGAACAGTGATTTAAAAATGCATTCCATATAGGGCGTTCTGTTTCGAATTGTGGACGTCAATGAATTCAAATGCTTTTATAATATTGGGTTATGTGTTTTTGTTGTTGTTTTTTAATTTTTTCTTTCAAGCCATCATTAAGTCTCAAAAATAGTATTACTTGTCCTTTTTTAAATAAAAAGAGTCTCTTTAGATTTGTGTTGGCATAAATGTCAGGATTATGAAACAACCTCTTATATTTCTTTATGACTATCATCACTTAAAAGGACATAACCAGTAGACTAAAGGGACATAACCAATATATTTAAAATAACAAATAAGTCAAGAACTGAAGCTGAGTTTGATTTTAAATTTAAAAAAAGAAAAGTTCTTTGTTTCTGTTACTTGTATTTACGTGATTGTTCACAGCAGTTGTTTTGATAAATCCAAGAGTACATCTGAAAGGCTGTGGTAAATGTTTGAACTTTTTTTTTAGTTAATAAAATGCTACAAGGTGCTGAGGCTTCATTTAGTAGAAATGTCACTATGATTGTTTTGACTATTAGTTAACTGCACCCTACTGTTTTTAGCTCTTGTGGAGTTGTCCCTATCCAGGTCATCCCTTACAACAAACATGTCAAGCACAGGAAATGTGACCTTTTATTGATAAATGTCAAAATTTATGTCCTTTTTGCAATTAAATATCAACTGAAATTGTTAACTGGCAAAAAATGACCATACATTTAGGTGGGTTGTTTAAAGCCAAATTTGATTTGTTTTCTCCTAATTATGTACTGGTATTTTTGCTATAATGAAGATGTTGCTGTTTTGTCTATAAAATGAAGGTTTAATGTAAATGTTTTCTTTTAACATTAAATCATCGATACTTTTTTGTCGTTATCCAAGATATTTTAAAAAAAAGCCAAGAACATAATATTAATTCTACAGTCTTACCACATTGATTTTCACGCATTAAAAAATGAGGTAATGTCAGTAGTTAATATAACAACTTTTTGTTTGGCGGTCACCTGTGGCCAAGCATTTAGACTTACTGATTTGTAACACCTCAGCCCCTTAAGGCATGGGTACAAGTCCCGGTCAAGCGAAAACTTCCTGCTAACCTGCAGTGAGCCTCCCCAGATTTTTTTCTGTATTTAACTGGATGTCGCCAGTATGACCAAATGACCATTATTGTGTCAGTGCAATGTAAAATAAAAAACAAAACAAAAATTTGTTACTTAGTACAGTTAAAATCGAGTAATTATGTTTAACCTATGCCAGAGCATATTATATATCTTCAGCAGATTAATAGCTCAGTTGATTCAGCAGACTGAAAAAGAACACCGTTCTCCCCATAAATATTTCAATCAAATGGTTTTATTGGTATTACTGAACACAAACTGCTCAATAGAGTTTGAAAAGAAGCAAGATGTGGCATTTCTGGTTCAGTTGAGTGTTACAACAGTCTTAAATATCTGGGAATGGGATCACACATGGGTGTGAGGTGCCACCCATCTGTCTAGAGTCAAGCTGGCACCTTTGGCCTGGCAATTATTATCAACCTTCAGTGATATATCCCAGTTAGGGTGAAAATTGCATATGGGAAGGTGTTTCAGTTTACAAATTTATTTCACAAACCAGTTACTTTAATTAGCTATGCACAGGACCTGGTAGAGTGTCCCCTCCAGGTATGGGAGGCCCTGGGTTCAATCCCAGGCCGCAACATTCCAAAGTCGTTAAAAATAGTAGTGGTATAGCTCCCTTGCTTAAACGCTCAAGCAAATAATAAGGGTAGTTCCATGACTGGTTGGCCCAGTGTCAGGATAATGTGGCTGGGTGTGGTATCATGCCAGGTGTTCACAGCATGCCATACACAGTGAAAGCAGCACTATATCTGCTTCAAGTGGACGTTAACTCCAGATCACTGAAATACTATTGGTGGAATGATGAACCCAGTTAACACAATCAGCTATGCCCACTGCCAATTACTGCCATCTTGAAACACAAGTAACCATAGTGTAGATATGATCCTGCTTGCTCACACTTATGTCCACTGATGTCAATGTTCCACACAATTTAAATGTAATAAGATAAAAAAATTATATATTTTTTCAAATATTAAACCCAAGACTTTATTAATAAAATAAAATTATTGTGATGGGGGACATTTTAAAAACTACACCAATATTTTTATATTTCCATTCATATTCTGTTTGTAAAACCCCATGTCCATCTTCACAAATGGCAGAGGTTATATTCCGTGATTTCAAAGTCGCATAACATGTAGAAAGGTTATGCTTACCTGCAGTGCCTTACTGGTTATATTTAGACAAATGTCTAGGTGTCCCCCTCAACCTGTAAAAAACTAAAAGTTGCCACAAAGCCAAAATTATGTCCATTAGTTGATGTTCTTAGTGACTAATTACTGAAGAAATATTTTTAGACCTTATGGATGCATCACCCCCCCACTACCAGGTAAAAGAGTAGAGTTGTAAAAGCACATACATGTAAGCTTAAATTATACTAAGTTTTTTGAAGTAAATGTTGTCTGTTGACTGCTTAGGTTGAAGTTATGGTCCCTAACTGTAGTTGAATTTGTATGTGGTTTTCAGTTGATATGCCAGAATAAAGAAACAAGCAAAGCGAAAAAAAGACAACACAAAAAACATTTTTCACACGAAATTCAGATTTTACATATAAATATGGTTTTTACTGCGATAAAGTTGAATTGATCTTGATCCACACACACACACACACACACACACAGACACACACACACACGCACACACACACAGACATACACACAGCACACACATTTTCTGGATTCGCCCCTGCCTTTGGTCAATTTTGTTTGATCATTGACATAGCTGGAGGTTCCATCCTGTCTGTTAAGACTCTGTGAATCCTTGCATCATGACCTCACATTCTATACTTGGTTGTGCCTGGTTAACTGTTAATAGCATATTTAATGACCACAAAAGTACTGTTAACTTAAAATCTATTCTGTTCTGTTTACTCCTGGATTTCAGCCTGTTGTTTCCCTTTTGTCGTAAAGTAGGCCTCCAGTGGAAAATATGTCTTTGCTGCTTATTTTATTATTCAATAAAATAGATGAAAGGAAACACAAAAAAAGATGAAAGAAAATCTTGCATGGGCTTTTATCGAGTGTAGTTGAATTTTTTTTTGTGGTTTCATTTTACATGCCAGAAAAATGAAAAAAAGCAAAGCCAAAAAGACAACAATACACATATTACATGGAACTAAGATTTTTTTGGTAGGTGTTAGAATCAAAGCATTATGTAACCATGCTGGCTTTACCAGTGATTTTTTCTTTGCTTAAAGATTATGCACAACATAGAACTTATTTCAAGGCTAGACTTACGCATTTATTTTTAGCTCACCTGAGCTCATGCTCAGGGTGAGCTATTGTGATTACCCGATTTACATGTCCATCAATATTCTAGTTTGTCTTATACCACTGGCCCAAAGTCAAGCATACTTCTCTTAAAGCTTCAGCAGGCATGGGTAATGTAATCTTGTTAAAAGAATTTTTATTTGTTAAAAACATGGCCACCAGGGGGTGTGGCCATTTTCCATAAATTGCTGTAAAAGAAAAAACTTGGAAAATTTTCTTGTCAGAAACTACAAAAGCTAGAGCCTTGATATTTGATATGTTCCTTGGGTGGCCCTGTATTAATATTGTTAAAAGAATTTTCAATGTCATAAAAAACATGGCCACTATTTTCCATATGAAGCCTAGAAGAAGAGAGAAAAAAAGAGAAGAAACTGATTGTCCAAAATTTGCTTGTGTACATGCATTGCAATTATTCAGAACAGTTTAAACATTGCGATATTCCTTGCTGATTTTGTTTTATCATCTGTGGCACTCAGGTGAACAATACAGAGCCATCATGGCCCTCTTGTTTTTATTTTCCTTCCCAAATTGAAACAGCATATTTCAACCAATAGTGCAGTTCTTTTTTCATTTATTCTCACTGGCAGTGGTTGTTGTTGTTTTCAATTCATGATTGGATTTCCTAATGAAGTCAAAACACAGAATTAATTGTTTTTTCAGTTTAAAATCCAATTTTTAGGCAAGATCAATATTAATGAGACTTCACAATTCAATTGAACCATTACTTTATCACCATTCATCTCATCTTCAAAATACTGCCAATTGATATCTTTCTGGTCTGATATTAAATTGTGAAAAGTCAATATATAGAGCGCTTTCTTGTTAGTAACTTGTTTTGTTTTGTTACATAGACCCCAACAAAATAATGTTCAAATTGGCTTTGTCCAGCTATTATTGGGGAGGAAGATCCCAGACGTCGGGTAGACCCACCGACAAATGGCATATTAGCTGGAAGTAAAAAATTCAATTTAGGCTGTAGTTTGCATCAATTTGCTTTATGAACCATGCAGTTTGGAAAACATAGCAAAATAATCTTATTTAGAAGGTGAAGCTTCTCAATTTGTTTTGGACAATTCTTAAATAAAATAATATTATTGGATATAATAAAGGCAGGAATAAATATCCTACAACCAATCAGCTTTCTGATTTTGTTATTAATGAATGAAAGAACTTTTTTAACAGTGAAGTTGTTTGTTACATAGCAAACAGGCACCCAGAAAGCAGAGATGGATTCAGTGGAGGGGGATGCCAAAAGTTTGCTGCAAAATGTTAAAATATTAATATTATAACCTATGCATAAAATTGTAAGCAAATAATTCAAAAG